>APFE030949598.1:91154-215174 GCA_000404065.3 Pinus taeda | reverse complement strand
AGGTGTCATAGGATTTTAAATCCTCATAACTCCATGCAAACACATCCTGGAACTCTTTGAAAAGGTCAATGTATTTAGGCTTTTGGTCAGGGGGTAATGCAGCAGACAATTTTATGATTTTGGGTTGTTCAACAGTCCCATTGTTACACTCTTCTATGGCAGTGTTGAGGGGCTGCAATTTTGGTTTGCTGGGAACATCATTGGAGTCGAAAATGTCTTCTAAAGGAGCTAAGCCTGTTGGAAGAAAATTTTCCTTCAATTGTATAACTTTAGTTTCATCATCAACTGTCTCCTCACAACTAATTTGTTTTATTTCTTGTATGTTGTGTTTGTTGCAGATTGTAGGATGTAGCATTTGGTTAGCTATTTTGGGTGATATTGCTCTGTTATTCTGTTTACTCTGTATTTGTGATTGACTTGCTCTTTCAGGTATTTGTGATTGACTTGCTCTTTCAAGTATTTGTGATTGACTTGCTCTTTCAGGGATTTGTGATTGACTTGCTCTTTCAGTGTCAATGTTTAGACCTGCAAATTCTTGCTGTAAAGTCAAGAAATTGTTTATTTGTGTATCATCATCAAACACCTGCCAATCGTTGACATTGTTTGGGATAGATGGTCTGTGTTTTATCTCGGCTGTAAAACAGTGGTGGGGCTCGAAAGGTAGCTTACAGGTACTTGCAAATGTGGCCAAACTATGAGCATGAAGATTCTGGGCTCTATGAATTTTGGTAATCTGAAATTCAGTGAAGGAATTTAGTAATTCAATAGCAGCAGACCTATAAGACCTCAGTCTTTTGTCATTGGTGACAAAATTACCCTTTACTTGTTGGATAACTAGGTCTGAGTCTCCTAGGATTGAAACTTTTGTGGCTTGTAGGGATTTTACTAACTTGAGGCCTAGTAAGAGAGCTTCATCCTCAGCCATATTGTTAGTGCACCTGAAGTTCAGTCTATAGGCTCGGCCCTCTGCATGGCTGTTCTGTTTATTGTGTATCCAAACTCTAGCTCCTGCCCCTAACTTGTTGACTGACCCATCAAATTCAAGGAACCATAGGATCTCTTGTTCTAGGGGAGATTTAGTAACTTCTCTGTGGTCTGGGATTGTGAGTTGAAGTTCTGGTTCTTTATTTAGTTTGTTTTTTAGAACAGTCTTATCACTTGATTGAATCAGCTTTATTTCTTGAGTTGCAGCTTGTTCATTAAAGTCCTGATCTTGTTTGAGTGTCTTGGTTTCATCATCATTAGTGAGACATGAATTATCATTATAGAGAATATATGAATCTATATCAGAATGGACAGCATATATAGGGAAGTTTTGAGGCTTTTCTTCACTGCTGACCATGTATTTCATGAGTGACTCTCTATATAGTCTCTTGGGTTGACCAAAGACTGTGATTGTGGCATATGACATGTCTAATTGTAGGGACCCTTGAAGTTTAGCCCCCCATGATCTTGACAACAACATCCCATATTTGGGTGGAATATCAGCAACGACAACATCCATTAAGATTGTTTTATTTGGATATTGGACAAGGGATACACACAAGTCTTTTATCAAGCCTAAACACTTAACTTGGTTGGAACCAAATGAGAATAGGTCCTTATATGGTCTAGTAATGTCTAGATTCAACCTTTCCATGACTGATTTTAGCATCAGGTTATGAGAGGCACCTAAGTCAAACATTGCATTATGTAGTATCTTGTCATGGATATGCAAACTAACATAAAAAGGTAGGATCCCCGTGCTTGCTGTTTTTCCATCAACCTCTGGACCGAACAACAATTCTAGGGTGTCATCCAACACATTGACATTGTCTTTGTTTCGAGTGAGTTGGAGGGACTTCTTAATCTGTTGTTTGTAGATGTCATGCTTGGCTAGCGCTGAAAGAGGGATGGCTACTTTCAGTTTTCCAATTTCAGCTTCCAAGTCAAAGGGTTTTTCAGTTTGAACCTTAGTGTTGTGGGTGACCACCTTTTCTTTGTTTAGTAAGTTTTCTTCTTGATCCTTGTCTTGATCTTGGGGCTTGTGTTCTTCATTCATCTCTTGAGGAATTTTACTTGGGTTAGGCTGTCAAGATGATGCAGCCAGCGGCTTCTGTGTTGAGGGAAGTTGTTCAGTAACTTCTTCTATGGTTACCTCCTTTGTAAGTGAATCAGTTGTGTTAATTGGTTATGAGACTATGGCCCTCTTAGGCTGCAGTCTATCCTTTATTTTTTCAGGCTGTATTATGTTTACAGTTCTACTCCTTAGTTTGTATTGTTTATGAACTTCATACACAGCTGTGTCATAGCCTTGTTTGAAATCAAAAGACTCACGTGACTTAGTTTGGAATTGTTCAATGTCATCATCTTTATGATCTTCTTGACTTAGGAAAACTTGGTGTTGATCATTAAGGCCCATTAGGTTGATGTGGGTGTCATCCACTGGCTCACCTAAAGTGGATGTTTCAGCATAGTTTTCCTGAAACAGAGGTCTTATCTCTGGGTCAGAATTAGCCTTGCCAACGTTTGGGTTTTGATTTCTCCTAAAGTTTGGATTCCTGTTGGGGTTGTTTTGCGGTGCTTCCCATGATGCTTTTCTCTCAACTGATTCCACTCTATCACCCAATCTCTTCATACCATTAATTATTGCATCAAGTTTTTGGTCAAAGGCTGAGGGTTCTTCTTTGTATATGTTTCTCTTTTCCAGTCTTGCCCTGTTTCTTTTAGCAATCAGGTTTGCTTCTACTGTGACAGCAACCTTTTGGGCATCTTGGAGAGTTTCAGGTGCTCTTTCCTTCAATTGATATGCCATGTCAGGATCAAATCCATTAGGGAATTTGTATAAAGCCAAATCAGGAGGAGGTCTTAAGTTTTGTGGTATTGCGTTATATACATTGTTGAATCTAGCACAATACTCCAGAACGGTCTCTTGAGGACCTCTCTTAATCATGTCATATTCACCAAGTATATGTAGGGGATCTTTCTTTTTCTCCCATCTATTAGTAAAGGCTTGGTAAAGCTCATCAGGGGTTGTGATGGTATTTACAGGAAGTGACCTGAACCAAGTTTGGACATCACCTGTTAGGCTTTGGACGAAAATTCTCATCCTCACACTTTCATCATCTATCTCATAGTTCTCAAAGTGATCCTGCATCCTCCTGGTATGTTGAATAGCAGAGTAAGGGCCAGTGGAGTCAAAATATAAGATTTTGGCTTGGTAATCCTGAGGTAAGGCTGCAGGATTAGCAGGTAATTGCAGAGGTGCATATCTGTTAGCCATATTCACAAGGTTTGGGGGATTGACAAAGGCAACTTGGACAAAAGGAACAAGGGGTACCACAAGGGTAACAGGTGTAACAGAACCTAGAGTGTTGGTCAAGGGAGTATGTGCAGTGAATGAAGATGTGGGAGGGGGGCTTTGAGATGTGGATGGTGAACTAGGGGAACTGGGGTTGGACCGAAAAAGAACCTTGATTGGAGTGGGAATGGGGTTGGGGTGAACTGTCTCTGGACTTAAGTCAGCAAGCTTATCTGGCCCTTGTTGCTTCTTAACAAATTTAGGGATTGTATTAGGATTTTCAAAGACAGGGGGTGGATTTGGGTCAGGATTTGACCTAGTGTACCGAGGATTCTTCTTGGGAGCCAGTTTCTAAACTAGTTTTTTGAGTTTTTTAGGAAAATTTTATATCTGCGACGACTGGACAAGATTTTGAAATGGCTATATATATCTCAAAACTAGTGTGAAGATTGACTGAATCAGCTCTTCCCTAAAGTTGTTAGTGTTTGAACAGAAATAGTTTTGAAGGCTTCTTGACTGATATTCAGGTTTCAAGTGTAGCTTTAGGAGTATATAGTAATTAGAAAATCCTAAAGAGGTCCCCAGTGGAGTCGCCATTTATGTTAACACCCAGGTTGTTCCCTTTGACTCCCAAGGGAATACGGCCGGGGTAACCACTAACCAATCTTTGGATTACAGCTTCTAGCCCAGCTGTAATCAGAGAGGGCTCTCTCTTTAAGGTTTATCTCTGTTCTGTGGAGATTTTAGGCTAGTTATGAAGTGAGGGTTTTGGTATATATTTGGTTGGAAGGATGTCTTTCTGAACCTAAAGTGAAAATCTGCAGATAATGTTAGTTCATTGGGCAGTGGAGTCTGTGGCTACTGGTTGTTGAAAACTTGAGTTTGAGCAACTGGGATTACAGGGCCATTTAAATACTTCATAAAACAAACTTGAAATTATGATGGTGAAATGTAAACAACCAGTGAAAAGAAATCAAGAATTTCCCACTAAGCTGGGGTGTGAGAAAGAGATATATTCCTCAGGAGAAAAACTTGAATTTCTGAAACAATAATCACTGTGAAAGATATAGTGTGAAAGGGTAGCAATTAAGAGTTACACCTTTGTTACTATAATTGAAGAAAAACATTTATAATAGCTTAGATTGAGTTCAGGGTAATCTGTGATTAAATCCTGGAACTATTCTTTTTCCTTGCCATTAACTGTAAAGCACAGAAAGCATGAAAGAGATATGAAAGATAACAAAACAGATACCGAAGAGTTATAAGGAAAAACTTATTGTGTCATGAAATACGCAACAATCCTGTAACTCACAGCTAAACACCACAATGCATAAAACAACACAGAGCTTTGGAAATTCCACCGCCTTTGTATTACTTCTCTAAGAAATTACAGTAAAAAGAACTATAGAAAAGATATCAATAACATCCAACCCATGCAAACTCATGCGAGGGGGAATATATAGAAGTGTTTCATACAACATATCTCAGGCATTGAGTCATCTGAGAAATAAAATATCTTCATCAACTTGTACAGAAATAGTAGATAAGAAGTTATTGCAGCTTTTAATAAAACATAAATGCTCTTTAATTCTGTCAGAAGATTTCGACCTTTGGAGGTCACTGAGTCGGTTGAGCGCTTTGTTATAATTGATGAATGACGTGCCTGTGCAGCTTTGTCCTCCTGTAGCTTTTCGGCCCTGTCACCTGTGACTGTCAGTGTTGCTGTGGTGGCCGAATGGTTTCGCTGAGTTGGCTCAGCCTCTTTTCTCCATATACGCTGATATATCAAAATTTTCCTATGCATAACAACTTACATATTTCAAAAAAACTTAATTACTAGCTCTGGTTTAGCAGTAATTGTATCAACCCATTCCAGACTTCCTGTGTGGGCAATTGATGTCTCAAAATTGCCTCTATGGTCTCATCTGCCTCTGTATATTTATAAAAATTGGGAGGTGCATCAAACAAATGATAGATTTCATTCATGATAAAGAATAAACTCTCTACCCTGTTGAAGAGAGTCTGTCCTGATGCTGGCCCTAATTCTGTTGATGTGCTGGGCTTTTCTGCAATCTGACTTGTAGCAAAGGTGTTGACCCTCTTGACATAATTTTCATGGGAAAGTAATCTTCCTGAGGTGCCCATCAAGCTAGGAAGACCTCTGTTCTGTAATTCTATAAATTTGTCCATGAATTTATTGATGTCTGTCTGCATATCCTAGCTTCTTCTCTCTAATGTCTGCACTAGGTTTCTTAGTGTCAGGACCCTTTTGACCATCGAAATGGTCTCAGTCTTGTTGGAAATTCCCATTTTGACCAGCTAAGAGCTTGTCCTGTAATTAAGCACATTTATCATTCTGGTGGCAGCCTTAGGCATACTGCCAAGAGATGCCCTTGCTCTTTGGATTTCCTTGTGTGCTTTTCTAATGAGCCCCATCTGCTCATGAATAGCCTCAATGTATTCCCACTGGTCTGTGATGGATTGGCCAATATTGGCCCATAGGACTCTCTTGAGCTCAGCTGTTACTTTGTCAAGTGTGAGCTCTTTCTCTAGCTCATTTATCCTCCTTTTGAGAGTCTTTACCTCTCTTTCTCTCTCAGCTACGTTTTGCTTGGATTTATCATATTTTTCATTGAGCTTAGCCAGAGTTTCTTTGGCTTGATTCAGCTCTGACATTTAGGCCTCCAAGACCTAAATTTCATTTCTGAGCTTCTGCATATCAAGACTTTCAGCCTGCTCTGTTGTTGGTGTTGAGGTGGAGGGTGCTGCTTGCTCTGTCTACTGGATGGGAGGGGCAGTGGTTTGAGGGGCTTCTTCCAGATTGATTGTTTCTGTAGGGGGCTGAGAAGTTTGGCCTACCTCTTTCTGTTGCAATGCTGCCTGCAGTGCAGCCTCTGATTCCTCCAACTTTTCTTGTGTTTGGATGAGTTGTTTATACAGTGACACCAGCATAGCTGCTGCATCCTTGTCCTGTCTTAGCTGGGCAACTTCTTCTGTTTGGGGATGAAGAGTTGCTAGGATCTTGATCATCTTCCTTAATGCTGCCATATCTGCATCCCTTAGCTTCAACATCTCCTGCACTGCTTTGACATCCTTAGGATCATGCCCAAGCTCTATTATGATGTCCTCCAAAGCTTTGATCCTATTGTCCTTTGCTTGACAGGATGCTCTTTCCAACTCAAGTTGTGCAGTTGTATTATTTAGGCTATTTTCTAACCTGTATTTCACCAATGTTTTATCTGGCAAGGAGGCATATACCATCTCACCCGTTTGCTTGTGTAATTCAATCTGATCCATCGGGTGGATGTCCTTGGCAAGGACCTCAAGGTTGGTCCTGATGTAATCTACAGCTGACTGTGGCTGCTACACGGCTGGCATGAAATGGCTCATAATCATCTTACCCTCATGGACATCATAAGCAGACATAAGTCTTTACTGGTTGGTGGGAGCCATTTTCAACAAATGATTGTATAATTGTAACCTTATGGGCTCATTCCTCTTCTTTATGTCCTTGAACTGTTGCTTGATGCTCTGTTCACATCCTCTTTGTTGGCTTGAGGAGCTAACTTCTCCTCCTGTTGTCCTCTCTTGTTCCTGCTGGAAGGAACTTGCTGAGGCCTCCATGCTAGGTGGGCCCATGCCCAAAGATTGCCCTATTGGCATTTCTTCTTCTGAAAAAGGGTTCAATCTTTGCCTCTTTTCCCCTTGAGTTGTTGATGTTGTTAGGGGAGTCTCTCTGTCCCTTTTCCTGCTTATGTCCTCCTTTGAGGGGTTTGGAGGACTGAAGCTTCAGCTCTTGTTTCTTGCCTAGGAGGCACCATTTGTGGTGGCTGCTGCTCAGTGACCATTGGGGCCTCTGCTGTTTGCTCTTCTTGCACTGGCTGCTCCTTTTCTTGCTGTTGTACCTGTTGTTGTTGTTGTACCTGTTGTTGTACCTGTTCTTGCTGTAGTGGCTGCTCTAGCTCTATTTCTTTCTCCTTGCCTTTGTTAGAGGCTTGCTCTGCAACTTTGACTGCCTTCTGATGTGCTGTGGAGGATGAGGCAGCTGCTCCCTCTGTGCTTGTAAGAGAAAATACCTTTGCAGGAAGTTCTAAGTCAGCCATCTTTAGGAGATTTCTTCTTGCTCTTTCATTTAGTTCTTCTTGTGTGACAGGTTCCTCTAATGTGCCTCTCTTCCATTTTGTTTGATTTGCATATTTTTCTATGTGAGGCAACCTCACATGGTCATAACTGGACAACCTATACTTGACCCTTCTTAAGGTTATGAAGTGATTGGGGTCATAAGGTTTCCAGAGGAAACTGGTCTTTAGGCCAAGGCTTTCTAGCATTCTTTCTGCCTCTTGCCAGCCTTCCTCCCTTTTGTTTAAAACAAAGTGGCCCAGTTGGTTTTTTACCTTCAGCTGTGCTTTCTTGCCTTTGCCTGAAAAGTTCTTCACATCAGCATTCCAAAACTGCCTGAAGTATTCAAGGGCGAACAACTTCATAGGCACATATTTGGGCAGTCTATATGGGGGTAACTCACAACCATATATTCTGATAACTGTGTAATTTTGGTAAAAATACCAATCCCCAATGTTGTATACCTTGGACAACTGAAGGATCCTCTGCATCTCATCGGTTAGTCTTGGAGGAGGTGAGCTTAGGAACAGAGACATGGCTGGGTGGATAAAAAGGTCTATAAACTCACAGTAAGTGTATGGAGAATAGGCTCTGCAGTGAAAAATTGAGGTCCAATACACTACAGACCTTGGATTTCCTTGTGCATCCAATCTTTTCATAGCAAAGGAAAATTTCTCATGCTGATAGTATAAAATCAAGTGGTAGATGTAGGAGGAGTATCTGAACACCCTTTCCCTTGATAGGTTCATCAATTGCTCATGCATTTTGTCTAATATGTAGGTGGCATAGTCATAGCAGATTGGAGTTTTGCTAGGGGAAAACATGAGCATCATTACCAGTACAGTTTCATCAATATACTCAATTGAGTTATAACCCAGAATGGGACTGATCATATCTGCAAGGTCCCTGCCCAATGGCTTGAGGTAAACATGAGAAATGGGAGGGTACTGCACAGTATCAGATTTAATATATAGATGGTTTAGCTTGGTTATCTGAGCATCTGTAAACATCTTAGCTCCTTGATTTATCAGAGCAAACAAAGATAGAGGAACCAATTTCTTCTTAGTTTTGAATTGCAACATTTCTCTGATGGCCTCAGGGGTAATGTAGAAAACAACTGAGCCTGAAGGGTCAAGAACAGCTCTCTAAGTGGCATCATAACCATCAGTGCATAGGTGAATTAGGTCAAGAAATTGATTGACCTGAGGAAGCTTGAAGATTGGGAGGAAGGAATCCCAAATGCCCAATACATCTGTTCCAGTCTCATGTTTGGCCTTTAATTCATTTAACAGGTGGATGTGGAACTTGCTTTTTATTAGAAATTCCTCTGAGATTTGATAATCCAAATATGCTAATGCCTGCCACTCCAATTCTCTCTGAGGGGCATTTAAAGGGGCAACATTGAGGGCTACAGGTGCTACTGGTGTATCCATAGTTACTTTAAAACTTCTGCTGATATGTGAATTAGTGTTACTGTGCAGAGTAACAGACAAGAGCGTTTTATGGAAGGAGAGGTGATTTGTTGAGAAACAGAGGGTAGAAGGGTCAATTGCAGCAATTGAAATACTGCACAAAACACTAGAAGAGGCAAATGCTTGTGCTTGACAGACTCATTCACAATAATTAGGTGTAGTTCGGGTTCCCTGTTCATGATTGCGCGAAAAGAATGCAGGTTTTGTGAAAGCTCTGGTGAACAAGGCATAGCCGGTGAATTTTGACCTTGTGACTTCAAATGGGAACTAGGCACAGAGGATTTGCCGGTTAATTATGCATTTTTTCTGTGTTTTAAGTTAATTTAGTCGATTTGCAGACAAAACCAGGCGCAGAGAGGATTCGTAGGGATAAATACCTAGTAAACTGACAGTCCGGGTCACAAATGCAGGTGGGTTGGCGTGCTGATGGTCTCCAGGTCGAATTCAGCTGGTTGGCGTGAGTTTGGACGTAAAAGACATGCAGAAGACAACATAGACGTTTTTGTAAAAAGTGCAAAAAACGTGAAAAATTGGCCAAAATATGGATTTTTTGGAACATTGGCGCCTTTTTCGGATGACGTTAGCATGATTTCATTGGGTGGGGTCAGGGTCGGATGACGTCAGCGTGACGTCATTAGGTGACGTGGCGGCTTATGAGTGGTCCACGGGGATGGTGAGGTGGTAGATAGGTGGAGCAATGGCGGACGGGGGCACGGACACGGCGATGACGTAGCAGCGATGCTGGCAGTGACGGTTGCAGGCAGGTTGGCGGAAACCGGAAACCGTAGGTGGTATGATATCACACTGCTTTTCATACGGAAGTGGAGTTGTAAGAGGGGGCTCCGATACGCTGTGGGGGCGACGCGTGCCGAGGCATGACGTCACCCTCTGACAGATATCGGAAGTTATCTTTCGGACGTCAGGGCCGGTCCGATATCCATGTGAGCCGTTGGATGAAAAGCGCCCGATCGGACGGTCGATGGGTCAATAACCTGTCCAGACGATACGGCGTCGGGCGGGCAATAAAATATTGTATTTTTGATGAAATTCGTGCCCGGCGGGACTTTAGAAAATTGGATAATTTGCATGGTTTTCCAATGTATTTCTTTATAAACTCGCGTATAACCCGAAAACTTAGGATAAGTCGGAAAAGTGGGTTTTTCAATGAAATTTTTCCATTTGGGCAGGTTAAGGGTGGAAGTGGGTTTTTACAAGGTTTTTTAGCAAATGATGGGTTTGAATGGGTTAAATGAATTCTGAAGGAGAAAAGAGGTAAGGCTTGGGTTCTTAAACTGACCATATATCAATTTAATTCCCTAGTGGTGAACATATGGCTATAATGCCAAGGGGGGGATATTTATAGAATGCTTGGGGTTTATACACCATGGTGTTATAATAGTAGGGAAAGGGTTATATAGGGAATTTAGATAATAGAAGTTAGGGGTTAATATGGAGGGAAAAGGTGAATGAGGAGTGACATCACTAAGTTTATTTGAAAACCATTTAGCTTAGGGAGTAGATCAAAATGAAAAGAATTTTGCACAAGAAATGTGGCTCTTAAAGGAAACCAGAACCAACATAAAACCTTGAATTCTTTCACAAACACAACTGATGTAGGGATGTTAGTAATGAGTGTAAAATAAGGAAAAAAGGAAGTTAGACATGCTCCATTGTGTTGTTTTCCTTATCTTGACCAGCAAGATGCAGTTTGAGAGGAATACCACTTCTGCAACCCCATCTACCTACCCATCTACTTGCCTAGCATTTTTTGTTTCTTCTTGGAGGGTGCACTTGGACTTGCAGACCCTTATGTGTCTTTTCTTTTCCATTGGCTTTTTCTTTTGATTGCCTATTTAGCACTACCCCTATTGCTTCCAAGGCCCCAGATTAAGCAGTTGGGAACCTTAGCTTCTCTGCCTAACTATTGGTCTGCCAAGATTAAACAATTTGGACAGACTTCTTTCTCTATTCTACAACAGATTATTGAAACATGGCATGATCCAGATTAGACTGTTGGACCATCCATCAAAATTTAGTAAACATGAGGGCATGTACACACCTTGCCTTGTCTTGGAAATATGGGATCTTTGTATCAGCAAAGCAGAGCATATTTGGCATTTGAATTTGCCAATCATGAAATATGAAAGCTATTGGTATAGGTATCCAACAGAATCCAAAAGGGAAGATAAAGGAAAACATGGGAAATTTTACTTTCCCAAGAAAGGCCCATATATTATTTATGAGTACAGAGGAAACAATGCATATTTCTTAAAAGAATTAGATGGGACAGACTTACAAAGTGGACTAGTCAATGGTCAGATTCTGAAGCACTATTTTTCACCAGAATAATAAGCAATCCATTTTTTCTATTCACTGTAAATACCATAGCAAAGTTTGGATTGGAGTGGATAATATTATTGTAAAGTTCAAGCTTGAAGAGGAAATCTTAAGCTTTAAAAGATATAATATCTTATGTTTGAATAAAGGAGATCACAAAAATCAGTTCCAGGTAAAGCATAGTCAAGGTTCCGAGGCCACTGATCAGAAAGTTCTTGACATCTCACATGAATATGCCATCCCCAAGTGGAGCCACTTTTAGGTTCCTATTATAATAGGGATCATAATTTTGAATTGACTATGTTAAGTGTTGTAATATTGTACATATCGTTGCTTTGTTGGAAAATGTTTTCCATATTAAAAAATGAAAAGAGGGTATGTCTTAAAAGAATAATCAAAGTACCAAAATAAAGAAAGATAAAGAAAGATATAAAATATGAACCCCATAAAAAGAAACAAAAAGAAATTCTAAAAATGTTGCATGTTCAGGTGCCACTACTCTTTGTTTACTTTTCCTCAGCAAATAAAATTGTGCGCAGCTTGTTTAAAATGCTACAATTCATGATGATCATACAATTTAATCTTGATTAATCATGATTTCAAATTTCATGTCACGATAGTTAGTGTATAAAGATCTGACCAAAACAATTAATCTTGGGAGACCATTAGTTAGTTAGACAATTAAAATGAACTCATAAGTTTAATCTGAGCCATTGGAAGACATAAGGTTAGAAATAAGTTAGTTTGCTTATGAAAGAAAATAAAGGGGTCAGCAAGCTCAAATGCACCCAGTAAAGGAAAGAAAAATGTTAGGATAAATTAAAGGGTAGGTAGAATACTTTCCAAAAATTATAAGCATCATTATGTTTATCAAAAAAATATCATTTTAACCCTTTCCATGTGAAAATTCCCTTCCTTTGTTTAAAATCCCTTTCTTATGTGAGAAATATTTCACCTTGCTAAAATCTATTCCCCTTTGAAAAAATACCTTTCCCCATATCCTAACCCAATTCCACCCTTAAAAACCCATGTCCATCCTTAAAATTCCCCTTCCCATTACTATCTACATGTGAATCAAATAAAACATGCAAAACCCACTTTTGCATGGTTAAAAGAAACATATCAAGCCATAATACCCTTCCCCCCCCCCCCACGTAATACATTTCCTCACCATTATATTGTTAACCCCCCACTATATCAGTCCCAACCCCACACCTTTGAAAACCCCTGTATACCACCCAACTGATGATCACATCTAACGATCCTCATGCATTATCACATACTCCCTATGATTAGGGTTTAAAGCTAAAGAAGGTTGTGAAATGGGTGGTTTTATCCTCCCCCTCTCCTACCACATTGCGCCACTAGGTCTTATTGCATTCCCCAGTCCTCAGACCACCATACCGCCCTTTGCCATGCGATAAACCACCACACCATGTGATAAACCATCACACCACATGATTAATCATTGTGCTATGTTAAATCTTGCCTTTTCTCGAAGGATGTAAAATAACAAAAACCCCAAGAATTAGTTATTTCGCCATTACGGTTGAAATTGTGAGAAAATACCAAAATCCATCACCAGCTCGAAATAGAGTCCCTGTTGCTGCCTGGACCCCTCTGCAACCGAAATTCACTATTTTCCAAGTAATTCTAGTACTCTTCTCTGTCAATTTAACATAGAAACTGATAAATTGACCAAAGTAATGGCTTCTTAGAGTGTTCTAATTTTAAACCCTCTTCAACCCCCAATAGAAGATGTTGAACACCTACCCTTGTTCAATAAAGACTTCAAAAAAATTGACAGTGTGAAAGAGTCCAACCTCTTGGAGCTCCACTGTAGGAGCCACGACAAATTTATTGACCAGGCAGATGATATTCACCTCTAGGAGTCTAACCTACCCAAGTATGCCTTTCCACAGACCTACCAATGCCCTGAACTCATTAGACTAAGAAAAATCAATTATTTTCCAAATGAAAGAGTCATAGTCACACCTACCCAACAAATCGTATTCACTATAAATGCTCAATCCATTAATCAAATGTTACATATTCAATCACAACCAGATGGAGTGCCTCTTTCCATTAAAACCCTTACTGAGCTTTACCTAAAGCTATATTTTCCCAAAAGGTCTCAAATATTTCAAACCTTCCTCCCTAAAACAACTCAAATTCCCAAGAAAAGCCCACCATACTCTGCTGCCATGTTCCCAGAACAAACTAAGGAAATTGTAACCATGTTATACTATATTTTAGGATATTTTACTGATGAACATGTAGATGAATCCATCCTGGGTTTCCTCTCTATATTTTTCCTAGGACAGCCTCCAACTATAACTTTCAACTTTGCCCAATTCCTATCAGATGCAATCCATGATGAGCTAGTCAAGCTGCATAAAGAAGGAGTGTTCAAATACTCCTCAGTTTTGTTCCATATGTTTTTCTATTTTCAATCAAAAAGGTTTCTAGTCAACCTCCAAAAACTGGACACAAAGGGTAATCCCAATTTGTTGTCTTTTGGACATCCTTGATCAGAAAGGATCGTACAGAATCTAGCTATAAAGACTTCATTGACTCATTTTTTTATCCAACTGTCAATATGCTAAGAAATAGCATTCAACCTGGGATCACTGAAGACATTAAGAAAGTGTTACAGTTTTCTGATCAAAGTAAAACATGAGGCTGGTATTTATACGAAGATCATATAGAGATGAGAGTGTATGCAATCCATCTAGTTCCATACAAGCTTCCCAAATACCTACCAATGAGGCTATTTTCTTTGGAGTACATTAGAAAAATCTTAAATTCTGATGAAATCAATTTCCTTTCAGCTAAAAAGAAGACCCACTTCAAGATTAGAAACAAAATAGGGCCTTTTATATGTAACAATAGAAATGTTGGAAATGAGGGAGATAGATATTTACAAGAGTTCAAGTTCAACAGTAGTTTCAAATAGAATTATGATCCTTTAGGTGTCATACGTAAACCCTTCATCCATGAGTCAAAACCAGAAATTAAAAAGTATTCCAACTAGTTAGAGTGGTTGGAAAACACTCTCCAGGAGACGGATAAGTAGGTTGATACTAGGTCCATCCTGCATACTCTGGACCCACAGGATATAAATTCAGAAAGGGCTAGAGAAGAAGGATCCCCCAAAGTTGAAACTACTTTTGATACTAAATTTAAGCTTGTGAGCAGGAAGAAAACCAAGCTAAATATAGTAATAGAGCATGAAAAGACAGTTGAAGAAGAAACATAGATTATCATCAGGGGTGATGCACCCTCAACACATGTATAATAAACACCTCTGACCTCATCTTCTAGTCAACAAATCATTCAAAATAATAGTAATGTAGAAGTGTCATCATCTAGCAAAACAATGGACAAAGAGAATGATACCATGGAAAGGTACAAAGAGATTAAAATAAAAAAATGAAGCATTAGAAGTTTCCATATGTACACAATATTGGAAACAAACTCCTAGTGATCGAAGTAGGTTTCTTTCAGCTTTTGACCTTAAAACAAGGAAAATGGAGATCAATTTCCTACATCCAGAGGTAAAGGCTCTAAGAATTTCAGAATATTATAAGAAAACAACCTTTCAAATTCATGCCAAGGATGTGCACCCAATTGACGAGATTGAATTTCATAAATAGGAAGGAGAAATGATATATTCAACCATGACACAAAAATCTCTAAGTGTCTAGAAATTGAAGAATTCTCTTGAAAATGTATACTTGCATTTAAAGTTGGAAAGGGCATCATCACAAGCAAAGGAAAATAGGATTAAGTCACTAGAAGAGTTTGTAATTGAAATTGGCTATAATCCAACTAATATTAAGGTAGCAGAAGAACTCAATAAAAATAAAAACGAAGACATAGATGCACTTAAGAAATAGCTAAATCTACTAACTACTGAACATCCACAAACCAAGGAGGTGTTGGAGACACTTAATCAAAAGGATGAGGTGATGAACTTCATCATCCAGTTGACAACTCAACTAAGAGAAATTGAGATAGAAATATATAAATTGGTATAGGAGAAATAGGTTAGTGGAGGATCAGTTTCCATTATTGTTATTCCCATAGGATCTACAACAACAACAACATCAACATCCGTTCCAGAAGCTACATCATCTATAGCAGAAACAACATCAGCAAAACCAACAACCCACCCCACTGATGAGGCCAATAAATTGATTCAAGCTATGAAAGATATGTTGTTATAGCTCCAAATATCACTCTTGATGTTTGTAATGCTACAATCATCGCCTAGGGCAACCCCTCCTTCCAGACCTGGTCCAAATACTTAAAAAATAGTGTTTTACTCCCTATACGTGACATTGCCCTGAGCTAGATGTGTGTGCACGTGAGTCTGTGTGTACCCAACACACGTATATGTCTTAAAACACTTTAAAAAATTAAATCTCCTTAATTTTGGGGTTTTACCTGTTGATTACCTATTAGTGCCCATGGACCAACTGTTCCCAATGAATTCCCAACTAAAAAACTACTTTGGGAGAAGTATAAAAAGGCTTCAATGGGAAGGCGTAAGGGAGGAGAAAATAGAGAGAAAAATCACTCTACTGAGATTATCCTTGATCAGATCTGAAGATCCTTGTGCTTCCAGCACTCTGGCCATTACAGGAAACCTTTGCTTCCTTGAGTTATGATGTCTTTCCATTAGTGGAGATATCCTTGAGCGAGTCATGGAAGGAGCTTGTTGAAGGTTTGAGATTGGACGAATCTGGAGGATGGTTTTGCATTGAGCCTCCAAAAGGAAGACTCCAGTGAAATCATTCCTTATTGTATTTTAGTTATCTATAATAAGAGAAACACTTGTCTTGTTCCTGATATTAATCTTCTTCATGCTTATGATATCAATGTTATGATTTACATATGAATGGTTGTTTCAATTGTATAACTAACTACCTTTCAATACGCTATGAAGCTGATTTCTTTATGATTCTTGATCCATATACTGTTATGCTTCCTTGAATTGATTGCCTTGCATGTTGAAGGATCCAAAGGAACTCTGAGAGGGTTTGGACCCTTGCCAGATCTACCCAAACGAAGGACCCCCAGGTGCACCTCTCTTTGCATAGTTTGTTTATATTAGTATCATGGCTGTATGGAATGCTTGTTTTTATTTGTAGATAACCCCCACTCTACTAGGGTATTGATCCAAGACCCTGGGGGACTTTGTCCCTCAACAAAATCGGTGACTCTGCTGGGGACAATAGTATTGTTGTTCCTAGTTTAGGTTTATTCAAACCAATTAGGGCTTAGCTGTTTATCTACTTGTTGTGACTAAGTAGTCTGTTCCGGTAGGAACTTGAACTATAAGTTTGATCAGTTCCTTCAGACCTTTTTTCTTGTTTTTTCTTGTGATCTATTATATACATATCTTGGTCAGGTTACAGTCATGTATGTACGCAAGTTTCACCATATCATCCCGCGTATACGTAGGTTTCTGTGGACTGAATAGCGTATACATGCAACTGTGTATTGACACAATCACTTATACCCTAAACTTTTCAAGATTTTTCAAATATTTTTGTTTCTAAAGATCTGTCTACTAGCTTGAGTCTTTCCTGAACAATTACTTTTCTGTGTCAGTATTTATTTTTTACAACAAGTTCGTGATTTCAAACTCTCTCTGGTTGTGGAAAGTGTTGGTCTTGTTTTGTTTTGTTGCAAGCGTCATCATTTTTGTTTAAGCACACAAGATTTATTTATGGGAATCTTGGCTGTTATGGTCTTCCAGGGAAAAAAGATTGGTCTCAATCTTTGTGGCAAACCTTGTTTTGGTGATACTTTTGTTTGCGTGTCAAAGCTGCATCTTTTTGGCCATTTACTTTTATTTCTTTTTTAAAGTTGTTGTGTGACGATTTTGAGAGTTGTCTTTCTTGATCTCTTGATCGTTGTCATCAAGCTCTTTTTGCTACTCTTTGATTGTTGAGAGCATCTTGAAACACCTATTTTGTTGAGGTTTCACCCATTTTGAGTTGATAACTTGCGAAGTGTTTTGGTTTCTTATTCTACGGTCCCAAATTTCTCAATGGTATTTGGAGCACTTTTGAAAAGTCATTTTTGTTTTTGCTTTTGAAGAAAACTTCTTGAAAACCTGGTTTTTTCTTTCTTTGGCCTTATTTTGATCTAGTTTCCTTTTTGTGAGTGAAAGTGCATTTTTGTTTGTCTTGAAATTTTCTTTTAGTGTTTGGATGAAAATGAGCATTAGCAACTTATATTCTATCTAAACATCTTAAGTGGCTAATTAGAATTGATAAACAAGTTACTTTCATTTTTTTGATTTAGAGTAGTCTTAAGTTTTGCATCAGCATCTACTCATTGCATTAGGATAAATTTGTGCATATTTTTGGACATCCATAGTTTCGTTAATTTTTGTGAGTGTGAAGCTTGAGTAAAAGAAAAGAAAAGAAAAATTTATTTCTTTCTTAGAAGTTCGTCATAACCTAGTAGAAATTTCTTTCATCGAAGAACAAAATGAGTGCATTTGCATATAGTTTGGTTTTTATTAATTTCTCTTGCGTCAAAACACCAAAATTTTCATTTCCGCTTATCCCTTGACTTAAGAACAACCCATTTAAAAACAAGCACTAATTAAAATACACTAGAACTTTTTTATAATTGTCGATTTAGACACACCAACAAGTTTTAGGATATTTTAGGGCCTTGGATTAGGTGTGTGGAGAGAAAAATCTCCAAGGCCATTTAAACTGTCAAACATAGGAGTCTGAATAGTGAGTGCAAATCCAATAGCATTAGAAATACCAGGAAAGCTCCGGATATGGGAGTTAAGCACAAGGGTTTTTGAAGATAAGGAAGAAATATACCCCCTCTCCTACTTGTTAGATCTTGCCTCAAGACTGTTCTGCGTGGCTTCTGACACGAGTTGGTAACCTTAGTTACTTCTCCTAGGGATCTACATAAGTGGCTATGGAGGGGAATCTCGTGGCACCTAAGGTCGATGTTATATCACTCTCAACGGTACTACTGGAGGGCACCCTTGTGAAGCTTGGGGGCTTGCACCATTGCAGGGTGTTGTTAGGAGGTCAATGTAACTTCCTCTGTAACCTTTGTTGGTAGGACTAGGCCGTCATTATCCCATAATATCTTCAGAAGACCCCTTACTTCACTTTCTTGTATTTTGGTGTCTGGTCCTCATCACCCAGAGCAAAAATACTTGAAAGTTGTTTGACTAGCTGACATCTTTTAGGGACTTTTTAGTGTGTGCTCTGTGCTCTTAGCTGGCCTAGCTTTCATTTTTTCTTGAGTCTTTAATTCGATCTTAATAAAAAAGTTCAAAGTGGCTAATCGATCACCTAAACGGTCTCGAAGACTTCATGGTCTTTCACCACCAAGTTTAGAGCCTTCTCCTAGAAGGTGTAGAGATAATATTGATTGTAGGTTTCATCCCATGGTAGCTGACACATCGGAGATTGATCCTTCCCTTGGGGGCATTAGTGTTTAGGATAGGCCTAGTACTTCCGCAGAACTAGAGAGGAACACTCCAATTCTTTCTCGAGTTCTCTTTTAATCGAAAGATAACATAGAGATAGAAGAACTCCCAGAGTCATTAATGGCTCCAAATTCTCCTCTACCTTCTAACCAACCAGACGTATTACAATACATTGGGACTCTGGTGCATAGACTGTCAAGTCGAGGTCATATTACACACTTACCTTTGATGACCACCACTGGAAGCATGGATTCTACCACAAGTGCTACAACCATGCAGACTCCAACATCAATACAAGGGGGAGGAACTATTTCCATCCCCTCTGCATATTTATTTTGGTCTTTTCCTAGCACATCCTTATTTGGGTCTACCTCCATTCCTTCTACGAGTGGAAATTCCCAAGCCAATGCATCTAGTTCTGGATTCTTCCCGCTTGGCACCCATTCACAGGGTATTCCATCAGTTCCATTTAGTGCCTCCACGTCCATGATGGGTGGGTTGACTTCATTTTAGGGTTTTCCTTTTGAAAGTGGTCATATACCACATTCAAACCCGATGTTAGGATCTATGCCTTTTTCTTCTACCAGACTAGGCAGTAATCCCTTTCAAGGTTGGACTAACCCTGCGCTTAGTGGCATAGGAACTAGGAATCCATTTTTTGGCCAACAAGGGAATAGGTCGTACTCCATAGTTAGTTCATTTTGATGTATTCCCCCCTTAGCTTCTACATGGAATCCTTATTAGAAGTTATCGACTCCTTATAATCCTTTAGGAGGGAGCTTCACTAGTTATGGAGGTTTTTCGGCCAGAGTTTGCCAAACCCCAAGTTTTGCTGGATCACAAGGTTCACCTTTTGGTTCAACTAGTTTTTCTGGTTACTTTGGGCATCCTAATGCTTTTCAAAATCGAGGCCAATCTTTTAAGAACTTTGGGAACCCCGCCCAGTCTGGGTGGAATCCCCAGGGTCCTCCTAGGCTTCCCTTTCTGGAAATTTTGAATTTTCTATATCTCATAAAATTAAGGAACAATCCAATCAAATACAATCCAACCTGGCCTCCAGTCCCAACCAAACTCCCTTCAGACATTCCAAAGTTTGAGAGGAAGGGCGGTGAAGAACTGGGCAGCCATGTAACCACATTCCATTTGTGGTGCTCATCAAACTCCCTTATCGATGACTTAGTTAGGTTGAGACTTTTTCAACGCACCTTAATTGGTAATGCAGCCAAGTGTTATATAGAGTTGCTAAGGGGCAGCTTAACATCTTTCGCATACTTGGCTAATATTTTCCTAAATCATTTCTAGTTGCCCATCCGTTATGATGCTGAAACTGAACTTCTAGCCAATTTTCGTTAGGATATAGCAACTCACATTTCTGATCATATTCAAGAATGGAGGTGGAAAAAGAAGCTCATTAAAGCCAAAATTCCTCTGGAATACCATCTTGAATGGTTTTTGAAATCCTTACAACCTAAAATCTCTAAGGATGTCTCTCTGTCCAGAGTCTATTCTGAGGAGCAAGCTATTTTTAGAGCTCAACAGTTAGAATTGATTTACTCTCAATCTAGGATTCTACAAAAAACATTGCTTGATGCTCCTAGGACTAAGGTTGATAGAGCCAAGTCGAAGCCAGGTCCCCATGCAGATGGTATCGTTGGATCCATAGACACAAATACAGTGAACCTATTGAACCAATTGCAGTAGTTGTCTTTACAAACTGCTGCTAACAATCTGGTCACATCGTCTAACCCTTCGTCTTCTCAACCCTCTTTTGTTAATGTCATCCAATCTTCCAACCCCAAAGTGAATCAAAATTCCAATGGGAAAAGGAAAGGACAAGGTAAGAAAAAAGAGTCAAGATGGGAAGACTAACACAAATAAACCTGGCAATAATGTTGGTGGTGGTGGAAATGAATCTAGAAAGAAAGTCAAGTTTCCATGCAAACTATGTAGTGGAGGCCATTTAACTCATCTCTGCCCAAAGATTCAAGACGCTCAACACTTGTTAGGGCAGCAAGGGACTTCTAGCTCTCAAGCTATGTTAACCAACCCTTTTCCCCAAGGGTAGCAAATGCTTGTTGGCACGAGTTCAAATCCTGGTACCTCTACAAGGGGCAACCGAGAAGGGGAGAAATCATCAAATGTTTTCATGATGGGTTCTAACATCCATGTGGCCACTCGGTCATGTGATTACAGTGAAACTGAAACATCCAAGGATAAAGCTGCTATTGGAAATACCAACCTTCATATTGAGCGACCCCCTGTCGAGACTATACCACAGATACCGAACGGTTCCACTAAATGTGTGACTATCAATCCTAATGCTAGGGCCACCCATAATTACTCCATTATTGAGGATCTGGTGCAGAGTCCATGCTCTATGTCGGCTTTAGAGGTTCTCTAGTCGTGTCCAGCTTAATGAAGTGCTTTGCTTTCGGTGATAGGGGTAGTTGATCCAAACAACTCTTTAGTGCTCACTTTCGACATGCTTAATGTCAAAAAGCGACTCCCTCATCACATGGTTTTTCAAATAAAGTCTACATATCGAAAAATTAACATTTTTCGTACCATTATTAAAGAAGGAGCTTCCATGTGCATCATGTCGATGTCATGCTAGAAGGCCATTGGATTGCCTTCGATTGTTTCTTCACCTACCCTCCTAACTGCATTCGATGGGCATTCTCATAAGCCACATGGGATTATCCCAACCTTTCCCATATGTGTCAGTGGGAAGGTCATCAATATCAAAGTAGAAGTCATTAATCCTAACCTAGATTACAATCTCCTCTTAGGAAGGAACTGGGTATATGAAATGGATGTCGTTGTTTCGACTCTATTTCATGTCATTTGCTTTCCTCATGAGGGGAAATCATCAAGGTTGATCAATTGGATTATTCTCCAGTTGATCCTCAATCAACTTCAGATTCTACTATTCCTTTAGTGGATAACCCTCATCTTCCTACTAAGAATATAGGAGTTGGGATGTATTCTTCATTGATGGGTACATTTGATTTTCCCTCTTTTATCGGTAGAATCAATGTTGTTTCATCATCCAAGGAGTCTTCATGGGAAGATTTCTTCCGAGCTCATTATTTTCAGACCCTTGGACCTTGCCTTCACCTACGACCACATTAGCTAAAGGAGAAGTTGGTGGAATGGCATTTCCTATGTCTATAGTAGAGCTTAGATATCAGTCTATCATCAACTCTGTAGGCAACCATTCTACTCCTTTCTGTGAGGAGGAGCTAGATGGTGATGTGGCCCTGGCTTGGACCCTTGATTCTACCTATGCTATGGATTGCTTAGACATGGTTTTACCCTATCCCTACATGTTACATATGCAAGGCTTGGGCCATTGTGAATGAGGGCCGAAACGTTTGAAAGGATTTCCTATTAGAGTTTCGAGCTGAGTCTAAGACTAAGGGATTAGAAGAGGCTAAGAAGGGAGAGAGAGAGGAGTTGGAGCGGTAAGGGAAGGCTGATGCAACTGATAGTTGTAATCACTCTTTCTACATCAATATAGAACTACAATTGTGTTTTCCACTCCATGATGTTGCTAGTATAACTTGTTTATATGCTGATCTAATATCTTCTAGCATGAGTGGCTTAGTTATATGCAGCTAGATATCTTTTATATGTTCATGTATTTGTTTATCAAGGTTTTATGTTATGATAATACACTTGTCTTTGCTATGTGCAAGTTTTCATATAGAGCTAGCTCAGGGGTCTTCTGCCTAGCTGCATTGCACTATCCAGGAACGCCACACTAAGACTTGAGGTAATAATTCCTTCTCGCTTTGATATTCATTTGTTAAACATAGATATGCATGTATCTTTGTGACATCTGCAACTAATCTGACTACCTACCAAGGATCGCAGGAAGATCCTTGAGGGTTTTCTACATCACCAAACACCAGTGCATTAATCCTTGTAGCAACATGCATGGTTCTATTACATGCTCTAGTTATGGATCTTGTTCATGATTAATAAGTTATTGGGTGGTTAATGAATGCAGCGGATAACAAGTGTTATTCCATCTAGCTATATAGGTCATAGAACCTTCTTGGTGATCCTCAAATGAATTTCAGAAGCTTACGATGAGATATGAATTCATAACCTATAACTTCTATGTTTATCATGTGTTTAACAAAATTTCTATCATGTATTAAGAATTTCTAGGACAATATCTTGCTCAAGTTTTGATTGTTTATGTAACACCCTCTTCCCACATCTACCCAAGTAACCAGCCAACCAAGGTAAATATGTGATTAGAGGCTACTATAATGAGACTCAACCTCCTAGGTGACCCTAAGGAAGTGGAATCGAGGGAATCACATCACATAGACATTCCACATCAGCAACAGAACTCCCAGCAGCCAACCGAACTACCGAGGCAATCAACCCTTGAGACCAACTAAAGTTTTATACCATTAAAACCCTAGACACTCCATTTATATGGACATTCATGCATCTAGGTGTCTCCAGATGCTCCCACATCATGGTTTTGAATGCATCTAGGGACTTTTTTGCCCAATTTTGTGCCTGTGTCTCCAGAATTTGAGCCACCTTTTCAGGCCCAGAGCCCAGGTCACTACCAAGAACTCAATGACACTTTCAGAACTGAAAGATAACAATAGAATGTGGATGAAAATGCAACTATTTAAACAAGAAATTGTTTGGACCCCTACTAGCTGTGACATGAGTTTCGTCAAACATGTCACAAATATGTAATCTACAGGTCATATTTTCCTTATGTGAGGATCACTTATCTATAGGTCATTATTCCCTTGTCACAAATATGTAATGCACAAATACTTATGTGATAATCGCTAAGAAGAATTGTTCCTTTATATCATTAGCTACATCATCACCTATTAGGTCACAGATACATTGTTCATTCACTCAAAATTCAAAACATGAGGAGAGGCATACATCATCGTTGTCATAATACATGGTTATAACTGGAATAATACTAATAGAAATTCCAAGGATACATCAGCCATATAATACACATAGTAACCAATACATTTACACATAAGATGTGAAGGAAATAATCTCATATTAATGAGTGTAAACACCAACCTGAGATGGGACTACTGCATTCCACCTGACCATAGAATGGCTGAGCCAATTCTCTCTTCAGCCATTCATCCATGTGCCATATTCCAAGCATGAATGCAAGACTCAAACCAAAAGAACAAACCAGGGAATCCCAAGGCTAAACCACCTCACCCTCATCAATAAAAACTAGGCCTTACCATAATCCATCTAGGATCACTAGGTGAACAATAAACATGTAATAGTAGGCTTTACCATTATCTCCACCATATCACTATGCCAAAACAAGCATGGATGCCAACGGATTTTTCCACCTACGCCATGGTGATTTTTCTTGTCTCGTATTCTCTTAGGCTTTACCACAATCCATAATTTGATCCAAGGATCACTAGGCCATAAACCAAGACTCAATCCTTTAGGATTTACCATATATCCTGCCATTCATCGGCAAGGATTCCTAGGTCTAATCAAGGGCAACCACCTCTAGGATTTACCATTTATCCCGCCATTCTATGACAAGTATTACTAGGTCCATAGAGGCACAGATTATCTAGCTTTACCATAACCCATAGTCTAGTTTAGGGGTCATTAGGCCAGTGGCTTTATTGTAATCCACAGTCTAGTTCAAGGATCACTAATCCATGTGTTCTTTCTTTCAGATATCCACCTCACTTAGCTTCGAATCCATCTGGAAATCTAACACAACCGAAGCATGAGAACCCCATCACACCATGGCTATCCTGGAATGCCAAGGCTAGGCTGAAAAACATTGTTACACCTGGAAAAACCCATCATAACAAAAAATAACCACATCAAATACCATTCATGCCAAATCTAACAATGAAAACACACATTCAAATCAATACCTACCAAAGAATCTTGTTGTAGTTTCTTGATCGTGCTCTTCCTTACTTGATATTTGTTTCCTCTTTGCCTCCTTTGCCTTTCTTGATCAAATACTAAAATGATCCAAGAAAACTCTAAGTGTCCAAGAGTATGAGAGAGAGATATAGAGAATAATGAGAGATCTCCAAAACTAAACTGACCAAAGGTCACAAACTAATCCTCATAAGTCATTTTATCAATTAGGCTTCTATTTTCTTCATTTTCCATTATTTTCCTTCATTTTCCTCCTCACATGAAACATGTGACCTTTCACCTTCCTTTTGTCCTAATTCCCATTATTTTCATAAATAAATGTGCCAAAAAGGCCATTATTCCTTTCCAAAGCCTTTTCTATTGCCTTTTCCAATTTCCTTAGCCATAATAAATCGAGTGAAGACCCACAAGGATGTTTTTCCCACCATTCAGCTTGGAATAAGTGTCCCATCAACCATGGTTATTATTTTTCTTTTATTAACTTTTATTACATGGAAATTTCACCATGGTTGTTATAGTTTAGCATCATTATCATCATTGTGATGATTATGGAAAGTTACAGACAGTTCTAGTAGTGTTCCAAAGGCTAGTATGAAAATGTGGCATAGATATCTTGACCCCATGCACAAAAAAGGGGATTTTGGGTCTTAAACGCATCGAGATAGGCTTGTGGTGTAGTTATAGCCTCCCACCACATGCATGAAGTGTTCTAGATGTGTCGAGGGACTAAACCTAGCAAAAAGTGTTCTAGCTCAAGATTGATCACGTGGGTTGGTTGGTAGGCTCCTAAATGATCTGTAGTTTCTAATGGATGTGATATTACTTTCAGTTTGTAGGCCCCACTTCCATAACTATAACTTGGAGGTCAGGTCATATCTCAGTGACACTCAGCTCATGTTTACCCTAGAGAGCTTATGAAAGTGGGTACATGTGGGGGTGGTAGTTACATAAACAAGCCCAAAATCCTTCTTTAATCATGAGACTTCCTTTCATGTCCTTCAAAGAACTGAGGCAACCCTTACAATAGAGGAAAGTGTCTTGATATTATCCACTCCCTCTTGCTAAGTTAACCTTCACAAATCTTGTTTCCAAGCTGCCATCTATTGCGTGCTTGGATCTTGACTTTTCTTTGGCATACTTCAAACAATCTACTCCCTATGAACTAGAGTTTTAACTGGTACAATACAAAAATTCTAGAATATTTTCTTCCTTTGCTTCATTCTTCAAATTCCTCCATCTATTTTCAATTCCTTGGTAGCTTCTACTATGAACATGTAATCCTCACAGAAGTTTATAGAAGAAAAATTACAACTAAGAAGAGAATTCAAAGACAACATACTAAATAAAAACAATGAATCATGTAATAAATCTATAAAATACTTATCCTTTGATAAGAATGACAACTCCCTCTTAATATTTATACTTCTTGTATCCATATACAACTTTGCCCATGCCATCACTTAGATGGCACTGCTTCCTTCTAAGAGCTAGGGTTTCTTATTTCAATTTAAGGATTGAACTAGGTATAAATTCTATGGATTTATCCATGGACCCTATAGATTTCTTGTCAAAAATTCCATGTTTCTAGGGAAAATTAAATAGTTTTAAGAATGGTTCTCAACAACTACTAATTTAATGTGAGGGACCTCTTTAGCTCCCACTTTTTCCTAGAATACTTGCAGTAATCCTAGAAATATAAGCCTTTAACATCATATGCTATCTTCCCAAGAGCATGCTCATCACCAACATTTCCCTTCCCCTTCTTATGGTTTGATGCTTTAGGATAATTATGTTTATAATTTCCAAATTTATGTCAGCCATAACATTGGATTTTGGAAAAGTATTTATTTCCTTGGAGATTAGATCTTTTACATGCATTCTTATTTTGAAAACCAAACTTCTTCTTACCATTATTTCTTCTATATTCTGGAGCAAAGGATTTATATTCTCCTTCATCATGTCTTCTGACCTTCCCTTTAGCAATAATTCTATATTCTTCTTGTGTGCAATTAGTTCAAAATTATTCAAACTTTGGAGTATCCTTTATAGCACACATGCGAGTTGAAATGGATCCCATAGGTATGGTAGGCCATTGAGAGTAGTGTTGATTAATTCAAATTCATAACTGATTTCACCCATACTATGTTATTGATCTCTTATGTGAGCAAATCCCTTTAAGTATGAGGCCATAACTTCTTCTATTGTCTTTTTTGCATCACAAATTTGATTTCTCAAAGACATATTTTGACCAATGTTGTTAATTGAAAATAATTTAACAAGAGTATTACACATTTCCTCTCATGAAGCTAACTATGAAACAAATGGAATCAAATTATCCTCAATAGATTCAAATATTCTTCTTTGAGCATTGACATCACCCTTTCTAGACCTTGCTTTCGCATCATCATCGTCAACATCAACTAGTTTGGGAAATTTGCCTTATACATATGGAAACACTCCATGTTCTTCTAGCACAAGGTCAATTCCCTTTTTCCATGCTTTGAAGTTAGAGCACCCATCAAGTTTGTTTCCTTCCTAGCATATAGGATCCATTAGTTCAGAAGTCTTGGACATAGAGATAAGATATTCAACAAGATGTGATTTTCAACTTTCTTCCTTCAGCAAACCTATGACACCATGTTTAGAAACCAAGTACATTGTCCACATGTACTATTTCGAAACTAATGATAATTATTTGTGAATTTTTAGAGATTTTTTTGTTAAAAATAGAAACAAGAAAATCCTAATTTAATTTTTTCTTGAATTAAATTACGAATTAAATTATAATTCTATTCACATAGTAACCTGTAACTATTAACTAAGTTAATTTGACTTAGTTGGCTGAGTAAATTTGAGTTGGAAGTATATCTAGAGTCTTGTAGAGTGATCCTTGAATATTAAAGGTCCAGGTTGAGTTCTTATTCAGTTGTAATTATTCGATTTAGTTTAACCGAGTTAAATTTAGATAAACTAGTTTTAACTGATGGAGAAACTAGTAAGAAGTTAAGTGAATTAAATTGGATTTAATTTACATGCAGTGGTCAAACAAATACCTGATAATTCACTCATAAATAACTCATGCATGTCAGTTCAGAGGAAGAACCGGTTGAGGTTAGAGTTCAAGAACAATGTACTATCAGTTGTAAAATCATCTAAATTAAACTAATGGTGCATGCAATTAGAGGAATGCCTATAGATGAATTACGCAGTTATGAGTGATTAATTCCCAATGAAATATAGGTTAATTCCCAAGGGAATAGTGGAAAGAAGTAGGAGATTGGCAGGAAACAAAATTGGCTAAGTATTGGCTTGAGCTAGTTTGTGAAGCAGTGAGTGAGATTGTAATTAGGCAGAGATTATTTGGGTTGAACAGGCATTGTATTTTCTTCTCAAACATTCTAGTTAATGAAATATAAATATACCATGGGTTTTTGCTTGAGCATTTCCATAGAAAATTATTTTGTTATGAGAAATGAAAATCTTTCTTTTACGCTTCGTGATTTCATCAATCAATTTTTGTTTTCGCTGATGAGTAGAGTAGATCCAAGTTAATGCATATCACAATCTGCAGTTTTAATCTATAATAAAGATTTATGTGGAATTGGATCTAAAGTCACCATAGAAGACGAGAATATGAGTTTCTTATGCAGGTGAAATTGAATTTGTAGTTTCATGCTTCAGAGACAGTAGGATGTCATTCTATGGTTTGAGACTTGAGTATTCCCTTGAGGGTAGCTTGAATTACATAGCTTCCAGGGACGAGATGGAGGTAGTTGATGAGCCCCAAATTGGGTAACTTATTGGGCTCATTTCGCCTAATTTTCCTTCTCCAATCCTCCATTTTTCATAGGTTGTGCATGTTTTTTGAGTATGTTTATGTTATTTGAACGAATAAGGGTGGTCACTCTACCTAGGAGGCTAATACGTGGTTATTTCAGGTTTTTTGGACAAATGTTGGAGCAAAACCAAGTAATCATGGGCTAGGTGACAACCAAGCTTTAGGTGAGGATTCGTAGGGGTTTTGTATCTGACATTAAATGGCCCTTCCTCGAGATCTCCACCCTCAACTTCGAGCTCACAGGCCACCAAAACTAATCCTAAAGGCAGCCAAGCATATTTGGGAAGAGTGACTATTTACTAGCAGTTGGGACAGCAAAGTCCCTTGATTTTAGGAGGCCTGCTAGGCCCCTCATAATGTATAAATAAGAAGGCCTCAGCCTTCGTAGTTTACTTTTGGAACTATTGTATTTTTTGCACTATAGTGCTGTCACTTTCAGCTCGTTTTCTTGTAGCCACTATGGTATAACTTTCTAGTGATGACTATTTTTTATAATGACAAGCAGTTCTATTTGACATTAGCTCTGAGTTCTTTATAGGAGCCGTAGCTCTTAGGGCTGGGCCCAACCTGAGAGCCAAGGCCACATTTATGTATCGTTATTTGTCCTTTATGCATTTGCCAAATCATTTCTGTTAGGTAGATTAAATTATGTTGATTGACTAGGTCACTGTTGATAGTTAGAAAGGCTTTTGATACTCAGATTAAGTTGGTGGGATATCAATAGGGAAAAAGCTTCAGAAAAAGTCCAACAAGCACCTTTGGTTTCACCTCTCCCTCATAGGATCAGGGGTTGGGATCAAAGTGACCTTGTTGTCCCAAACAAAAACACTATTTTTGCTTTGCCATGCAATCACTAGTGTATGATTTTTGTTTGCAGAAGTTGGCTATACGTTTAGATCTTTGAATGCTTCGCTGCATAGTTAATATACATGGTTTCCTTGCAAATAAAGCTAATGTTCATTCTCTTTACTGTTAGCTAGATCATATTAAGTTGGCATAACTAGGTCTTTGATTTCTTGCAAGTCTTTATTGGTTCAGTTAGAAATATAAATTGCAGATCACCTGTACCATTTCTCCATCCACCCAAACTCCATCAGACCCAGCTGCTCCATCCCCTAACTTGGTTTCTTGCCTCATGTTTGCCATTTTTCCCACATAACCCTACCTTTTTGGTGCAACATTGCTTCAGCCCTCTTTGAACAAATTCAACCATCTACATCTTCTCTCAACTCCATCCACAAGTCCCTGGACCACCTCAAACCCCTATCCTACCTCCATACCCACTCCTTCATCTTTCTTCACCCATCCATCCTCCAAAATCCCATTTTTGAACATTCTGTGGAAAATTGCAGAACATCCTGTAGAACCCCTGCAGACTTCCTGTAGAAGCTCACAAATGAGGTTTCTTGATAGCCAAACTCTGTGAAACTCTCTAGAAGGGTGTTAGGGACCCCTTAGGCCCTTTCTGAACCTTCTCGATCTCTTCTAAGCATTTCCTCTCACCGATCCACCTCTGCACAGGCAAGAACAGTGAAAGCATATGCATGACAATTCTGACAACTCATTCAAAAATACAAAAAGATGTTTTCTTTAGACATAAGTAGTTTAGACACATGTATTTTACCTTCCTAGAATTAATGGCATCTCTTTCAGTAGCTTGCATCCTCTTTTTCGCATTAGTAGGACTAGTTGGTCAGATTAGGGTTTGCACTCTCTTTCAGATTTTCGGTTTGTTTTCGCAAGTAGACTAGCTTCCTTCCAGTTAGCTTCCATCCATCAGTTAACAAGCTTCTTCTCAGAGCTCATAGAAGTTGGCTTGAGCCCCTAGCGGACTAATGCCAGCTGACCAAGTGACAATTGCAGCAATAGCTAATACTTGTGCATACATCACCGTCACTTCCAAGTTTGTTACGAACTATCGGGTTGATAAAAGTAAAGAAGGGAGTCCCAAGAGTTGCAGCATTATTGCTGCAATACTGGAGCCCACCACTCTTTTTGGTGCCGTTGCTGGGGAAGCGTCAGAGTATTTGTGATTGTTGATTCTCTTCTATTTTCTACTTCAACCTTCTGCTAAGTAGTTTATTTGATTTCAATTCTGCAATTTCATTTCCGCAAAAGTAGAGTAGACATTTCCTACTTTCATAGATTAGCATTTCAATTCCGCAATTCCAATTCTGCAAGCGTAGATTAGCATTTCAATTCTACAAGCATATATTAGTATTTCAATTTCGTAATTTCAATTCTACAAGCGTAGCTTAGCATTTCATTCCTGCAATTTCATTTCAGCAAGATAGTTAGTTGCAGTGCAATCCATTTTAGTTTTGTAGGTACAAGTAGAAAAAGAAAAAGTAACCAAAAATCTTTCCATTTCATGCCTCGTAGGAATAGAGATAAAACCAGAAAATTCCTACCCAACACCCCCACCACATCACTGAGTCAACCTTCTCTCTTCTTTGGTAACAGTGAGCCAGAAGAACCTATAGGTGAACCCCCAGAGATATACGAAGATCCTATAACAGAAAAAGAGCTAGAGAACATTATGTCTGAGGTCATGGCTGAAAACTGAAATGTTAGAAGAGAAGATGAGAGAATAGAAGGTGCCTTCCCCATCCGAGAGACCAATGGGGACATGAAAATGAAAAACATAAGTCCCTCAGCCTTACCTCACTTCCATGGACTGACTACTGAGGACCCTGATACCTTCCTGTTTGAGTTTGTTGTCCTTTGTTGAACTTACGACTATGCAGAGGACGAGAAAAAGTTGAAACTCTTTCCCTCTATCCTCAAGGATGCAGCATTATGCTGGTTCATGGGGTTACCTAGAAATAGTATCACCACTTGGGCTCAGATGCAGCAAGCTTTTAAGACCAAATACCGGGACTACTGTAGGTCCAAGGAAACAAAGGGAGAGATCTTTTGGATGACCATGGGAAGTGATGAGTCTTTAGAAGATTACGAGGAAAGGTTCCAACTTATTTATAAATAGACCAGGTGCACACTTGACCCAGAATCTTTGAAGACCTTCTAGATACCCTTCACATGCTAGCTGGAGGGGACATCTACCAAATACCTTATGAGGACATAAAGACTATGTTTAGAAACCATTCTAGGGCAGCCCGAAAAAGTGGTAGGGGGAATCCACTTTCAGCTAGTACCACCTTATCCAAGCATGAGTTTGCTAATCAGATGGTAGATGTCAAAAGTGAGATGAGATAGAATATTGCCATGCAACTTGATACCTTTTGAATTCAGCAGAAGAAAGATGAAGCTGAGAGGGCTTTGGCCATTTTTTGTCCCAGATGCACGAGGAAGCACCCTAAGAATGAGTGTCCGTTGCACTCAGTAGAGGTATGTTTTGTTTGTGAGGAAGAACACCCCACCAACCAATGCCCTACCTTGCCTGGATTTAAAGCCATGTACCTAGGGACTAAGGCAGCTACTGAACCTCTCTACTTCCTCAACCAAAGGAGGCCACATCGGCCCAGACCTTACTAGCAGGGGATGCAAGGGACATCCCAAGCTTATTATAACCCCAACCAATCTGCTCATATACCTTCTTGGGTCCCCCCTACTCATCCTTCATGGTCTGCACCTCCTCCATGGTCTTATCCATCTCAATACCATACTCAACCTAATTCTCATTCATTTCACTCACATGCCCAACCACAACCTCAGTGGAATGCACCTCAATCGGGGTGGAGGCCCCAATACAACCCTCCTCCCGCCATTTTTCCTCCACCACCGGCTCAACCACAACCATTACCTCCTGCTCCTCCAAGACAACCCCAGATGCCTGCTCAACTGAACCCAAACCCCAACAACAGACAGGCCCAACAGGTATATACTGGGGAGACAACATGCCCTACCTATGTTGTGGAGATCTAGGAGATCAACCTATGACCTGGGAAGGTCCTTCCAGAGCACCAGCCTCCTCCCCTAGAGGAGGAGGAAGAGAAACAGGAAAGTGAACCCAAGGCCATTCCACCCTTTCCTGAGCAACTAATAGTAACCACACAACCCAACCCAGAGGAGACTGAGCTTCTGGGAGAACTCAAGCAGTTGTGTGTGAAAATACCACTTCTCTAGACCTAAAAGATGTACCAATATACAAAAAATTGATTAAGGAGAAGTGTTTTAGACACCCAGGCAGGTGAAAGGGAGATGCCTCAACTATCAATGTCATAGGACAACTGTCCGATCTTATGTTGGGGCAAGTAATCTGTCCAAAGTATTTGGACCCTAGGAGTCCTGTAGTTGATGTTCACATCAATGGCACCATCATCCCCCACACCTTGATTGATCTACGGGCTGCCATTAATGTGATGACCAGGGACACTATGCTTAAACTCAACCTTCAGAGTTCCCTAAGGAAGACCTTGACAGTACTGCAGTTGGCAGACTGCTCCGTCGTGACTCCCAAAGGGATTGTGCAAGATGTCCTAGTCTCTGTTGACTCTTAGGAGTACCCTGTGGACTTCTTGGTCCTTCAGCCAAAGGAAAAACTCACTGGATACCCCCTCATTTTGGGAAGGCCTTGGCTAGCTACTGCGGATGCTTACATCAGCTGTCGAGCTGGAAGCATGACCATCAAGAATGGGCCTATGTCCAAATAACTGGTCCTATACCCTCCTGCCCAACCTCTGCTAGAACATGACTTACCACTCTGGTTGGAAGAAGGAGATGAGGACAAGGTCTACTCTGCACCATTGTGCATAGTGGAGGCCACCAGGGGAGGTCCTCAAACTGAGGATGATTTGATTGAGAACTTAATCCAAAAGCCTCCTCCCGATGCACTGTCCTTAGAAGAGTTGGTGGAAGTACCCAAGCCAGTGCTTTAGTGGACCTCTGTGTGACTGATCCAACCTCTCCCAGAGTTAAGAATGTGGAGTTTGGCCCTAAAAGAACTTTAAAGATCAGCTCCTCTCTCTCTCTCTCTTAGGAAAAAGAGCTATGTAGCCTTTTGAACCGCCATTTGGAGGCTTTTGCCTGGAGCTATAAGGAAATGAAAGGAATCCATCCTTCAGTATGTACCCATCATATTTACATTAAAGAGGACTGTAAGCCAGTCAGGAAGCCTTAGAGGAGAATGAATCTGGCCCTTAAAGACATCATTAAAGAATAATTGCAAAAATTGTTGGATGCAGGATTCATCTACCCCATCTCAGACAACGAATGGGTTTCTCCTCTAGTGTTCGTACCCAAGAAAAATGGGAAGTGCAGAATCTGTGTAGATTACAGAGAACTGAACAAAGCCACCAAGAAAGACCACTTCCATTTTCCTTTCATATATCAAGTGTTGGATGGACTGGCAAGGAAGAAGTTCTTCTCTTTCCTAGATGGGTTCAGCGGGTATAATCAGATCCAAATCAGCCTGGAGGACCAAGATAAGACCACCTTTACTTGTCCATGGGGTACCTTTGCATACCGAGTGCTTCCCTTTGGGCTATGCAATGCTCCTGCCACTTTCCAGAGAGCCGTATTGAGCATATTTACTGAGCTGGTTCATGATTCAGTGGAAATCTATATGGATGGCTTTACTCCTTATGGATCTAACTTCCAAGAAGCCTTGCCCAACCTGGGAAAAGTTTTAAACAAGTGTATTGAGATGAACCTATCCCTCAGTCCTGAAAAATGTGAATTCCTGATGACTGAAGGGACCGTGTTAGGTCATACCATTTCTCGGCAAGGATTACAGGTGGATCCTAACAAAATTTCTATCATAAAAAAGGTTCCACCTCCACAGAAGGTAAGAGATGTTTGGAGTTTCCTAGGCTTAGCAGGATATATAGAAGATTCATTAAATATTTTAGTAAGCTAGCCTTGCCATTGTTTGGCCTCTTAGGAAAAGATGTTGAGTTTAAATGGATTGATGAATGTCAAGGGGCTATGAATGAGTTGAAAGATAAGTTAGTGTCCGCCCCAATCTTGAGAGGCCCAAACTGGGCCCTACCTTTCCACATCCACATTGATGCCTCGAACAGAGCCTTAGAGGTAACCTTAGGACAAGTTGAGGAGAAACTTCCATATGCCATATACTTTGTCACGAAAAACCTAACCAAGGCAGAAATGAACTATACTATAACCGAGAAAGAGTTCTTGGCCATAGTCCATTCCCTGAACAAGTTCTGACACTACATCACTGGTTATCAAACATTTGTACATACTGATCATGCTGCGATTAGATATTTAATGAATAAGCCTGATGTAAATACATGTATCATTAGATGGTTACTTTTGTTGCAGCAATTTGATTTGACGATCGTCGACAAAATAGGTAAAGAAAATGTTGTTGCTGACTTCTTGTCTAGATTGCATTTTCCTGCAGGTGAAGAAGGAACAGTGGATGACCAGATGCCAGATGAACATCTATTTGCTATCTCAGTACTCTCTCTGTGGTTTGCTGATATAGAAAACTACTTGGTCTCAGCACAGTTCCCTCTGCATCTATCCTCAAAGGAGAAGAGCAGAATGTGAGAAGAGTGCCCCATTCACTTGGATCGGGGGCAACCTGTTCAAACTTGGCCCAGATCAGATCTTGAGGCGTTGTGTTAGGGAGGAGGAAGTCTTTGAAATTCTCCTAACCTGTCACGATGGACCATGTGGAGGCCACTTTGCAGCAAAGAGGACTGCCTTCAAAATTCTACAGGCAGGCCACTATTGGCCCACTCTTCATCAAGATGTCAGAAGATACATCAGCCAGTGCGACCAATGTCAGAGGATGGGGAAACCAACTCCAAGGGATGAAATGCCTCTCCAACCTCAAGTGACCTTCGAGCCATTTGAGAAGTGGGGCATGGATTTTGTGGGTCCTATCAAACCTCCTTCAAGGCAAAGGTCTTACATCATTGTGTGCATCGACTACCTGACAAAGTGGGCAGAAACAAAGGCAATTAAAGTAGCAATAGAAGAAAAGGTGGCTGATTTTTTAAGAGAAAATATCTTCTACAAGTTTGGCTACCCAAGAGAGTTAGTCACCGATCAAGGAAGCCAGTTCATCTCTAACTTAATTGAAGACTTGTTCGCTCATCACAAGATCAAGCATAGGGCTTCCACCCCATATCATCCTCAAGCAAATGGGTAGGTAGAAGTCACTAATAGAGCATTGGAAGGGATTTTGACTAAGGTGGTGAGCAGTAGAAGAAAGGATTGGGTAGATCGTTTGGTCGAGGCCACTTGGGCCTACAACACCACTTGGAAGACCACAACCAGTTTCACACCTTATGAGCTGGTCTACGGGAAGAAAGCTCTTCTATCAATAAAGTTCAATTACAACACATTGAGGGTGGCAGCTCAACTGGACCTAGATCTCAGCCATGCTCAACGTGAAAGGTTATTACAGTTGAATGGGTTAGATGAACACAGAATGCAAGCCATCCTCCACTCAGAAGTAGTTCAACCTCAGAGGAAGATATGGCATGATCGGCACCTTAATGAAAAACAATTCTAGCCGGGAGATTGGGCACTGCTGTATGACTCCAGATACAAGGATTTCAAAGGGAAGTTGAGGACAAGATGGTTAGGACCATATACAGTGGAGAAATGCAATGACAATGGTTCAATCCTTATTAGGACCATTGATGAAGAAGCCATCCCCATGCTCGTGAATGGGCATCGACTGAAGATCTACAGGAAACCCCTTTTGAGGCAGGAGTTCATTAAAACTGTGGAAAAATCAGTGTTGGTAATAGAGCAGGGTTTTGCCTCTGTTCCGGCCACACCTTGATCATAAAAAAAAAGGGAACAAAAAGATCCCTAGATGAAAATATCTTAGGTGCCCAGGGCAGACAGTAAGGGTGAAAACCTCATGGAGGCGCCCCTGTTGTCTCTCAGAAAATAAAGAATTTGAATAAAAAGATCCTTGGGTGAAAACCTCTCTGAGGTGCCCAAGGCAGATAGTGAGGGTGAAAACCTCATGGAGGCGCCCCTGCTATCTCTCAAAAAAAAAAAAAAAAAAGAGAAAAGAGAAAAGAAGAAAAGAAACAGGTATAATCTCTGAAGAATTATTACAGGTTGCAGGAATATAGTGCAGAAAAGAAGGTCACGCAAAAAGAGGACAGGGGACTGTACCAAGTTACCAGGCATCCTCACAGGGACTCCCTCCATGGACACTCACTTTTTTCAGGATTTGGACACATTCTGGTCGAGGTTCAACCTTCTACAGGAAGTTTTAGGACTTTCTACAGGAAGTTCTGCATTTCTATAGGAAACATCTTGTAGAGCCTTTGGACAGACCAGAATCGATTCTGGAGAGGGATTTAAAGCTTGAAATTTGTTGATGAGGCATGCAGCCACCCCTTTCTTCAATCCATCACCTGTTTCATCTCCTTCCACCACCATTGCAACAATCTGGTTATGTATTCCTGCACAATCATACAAGGGTTTTGTTTCCTCAGATTAATTTTTTTTTTCCTCCAAGTGACAAATCAAGCATGCAAAGGCTCGCACACTCTACCTGTCAAAGCACCATCAGGACCCTTCATCCACGAATGCAACCTTCATCATTTTAGCATGCATCCTAGGAGGAGAAGAAGCTACAGGATGTCCTACAGGAATCCTGTAGCAGCTGATCCATCTGGAGCACATACTATGGAGACACCAGCAGCTGAAATCAGATGGAGTTGGCGAATGCAACATTTACAGCCAGAGGGTCGGGTCCCGAAGTCTTGCATACAGCATCAGCCAATGAAAAAGGAGCTCCAGTTCCTGTGAACGAAGCAGCAACGAGAAAAGCCATCATTCCATGTCCCGAAGCCTACAGAACACATCCACAGCCACACAGGTAAGTGTCTAACTTTATTCATCGAATTGCATAGACTATACTCTAAAATTTGCATGACTGTGAAATGTGCAGATTGATCAAATTCAGTGGCTAGTCAACTGGCCATCCACAGCCAATCGAATGGCCTCGTGGGATCCGAACAAGCCCGCTTATGCCAAAGAGACGGGTAGTCTACACGTGGGAAGTATCCAGTCGGGGAGAATTGACAGTTTGGCAGAAATGGCAGCGGTTAATGGCAGAGAAAGGAAATGGCAATCAGAGACACACCGAGGAATGATGGCTGTGACGTTGGCTAATGGATCAGCCTGGATAGCTCACCCCCACACCATGAATTGCGCAGTAATTCAAATTGCTCGATCGAATAACTCACGATGAACTACTATCATTTGCACTTGCAACCGTTTTACAGCAAAGTACGCGTCGTCCTCCTCTGCAGTTTGTTAGCCCAAGCTTCTCGGCCCATTCCAATGTCCTCTTGTGTCGCAAACTTGTCCAAAAGCACCGTGACATCCTCCAGAAGCTGGAAAAGCTTTCTACAGGATGGAGCTCTACAAGAAACCCGGCATAGCAAAGAAACCTAGAGTGTCTACATCAAAATTGGAAATTCGAAGAGAGGTAGGCCTGAACACACCATTCCCATGCATGATATTTCGAAAGGTGGTGAATTCGACATGCTAGAGTAGGAAAATTAAAAGCAAGTTTTCCTGTGGTTCAAGAATAGTGGTTTGTCTGTGTAATACATGGAATTTGTCAGTGGGTTCTGCATCTAATTCTCCTCCACGGTTCCTGTTAGCAAATTCCTCCTATAAAAACGATAAAAATCACTGTAGGGTAAGCCTGTGCGTAAAGAATGTGATTTTTATGTGGCTGGGGATAAACATTAAGGTATGCACTCTGCCTGTAAGAGCCTAATTCCCTTTTGACAGTCGAGTTTTGGGCAGCAACAACATTGTAACCATGGAATTGTTACAAAGTGACCTATAAACACCGGAAGGATAATGTCTTCAACATTCTGGGGAGGAAACCATACACAAAATTCCCCTTCTGATCAAAGCACAAGCCAAAATAAAGCATTTTTCACCATGCTAGGAGGGTTTATCAGAGAGGAACCCTCAGATTCCAAGAAATTGTGAGAAACTCCTGAGGTGGTAGACCTATTTACCCGTGTAAATTGGATGACCTTATGTGACAAAATCCAAGGTCACGATGATGAGATAACAGAGGAGTTCCTAAGGTCCCTGCAGCCTAAATCAAAGACACTAGCCACTGTAAATTTCAAAGGGTTGACCCTAAAGCTCACCCCACAACTCATTAGTAGAGTCACTGATCTGCCATTGGGGATACCCTGGGATAAAGAGGAAAGGAAATTGGACCAAAAGGCCAAAAAAGAATTCTCCCTACTAGAGGAACAGTTTTCAGAGGATAAGAATGGGGTTTGGAGAGCCAGCCTATAGCCATTTTGCAGTGAGGTTAGACTTCAGATTATGAAATATATTACCTGTGAGGGGCGGTTCAGTATTGTATATGGTTATCACTTCCGATTGCTAACTAAACTTAGGCATAAAATGGATTTACCCACAGAACAAAAGTTAAGCATCCCCTACTTCCTCCTACAATTATTAATTGAGTGTGGCACAAAACTGAAGGAAGGGACACCAGACCAGCTGGCCCATCATGGGCTTATCAAGCTTCTAGTAGAGGATGCCCTCCATACCTATACTATCCCTCTCTCCTGGGAGATTTTTCGCAACATGTCTAGGGATGATGATATCCGAATTTTGGCCGAGGAACTCACTTCCTCCAACAGTGAGGAGAAGGAGCACATTGAGGTAGAAGAGAAAGCCAAGGGTCAGGAAACCCCGGGCAGACCACCAAATCAAGGACAAAAAGAGAAACGAGAGAAAGGCCAAGTTGTTGAGGCCAAAACTATGGGTGGAAAAATGACACTGACACCAAGGGAGAAACGATTTCAAAGTAGGGCAGAGAGGACCGAAAAAGTCCAAGAAAGCAAGGGCACACCCAAGGCAGCCACAACAAAACTAAAGGAGAAGGCACCCCTAGCCAAGCAGGCCAAAACACTGCAAACTGGTTCTACAGGAAGCCAGAAGGCCATTTCTACAGGAAGCCTGAAAACTGATTCTACAGGAAGCCAAAAAAAAGTCAGCACAGGACTTTCTACAGGAAGTCTGGAAAAAGGGCAAGGGAAGGAAGAATCTCCCAAGATTCTAGCTAGGGAGGTAGCAGCTATGCTAGCCACCCTCAGCACATCTCCAAAACAAAAAGAAAAGCGGAAGAGGGAGCCTTCCATGTATTTTAAGGCAAGAAGAAGCACGAGGATAAAAACTAGCAGACCAAAAGAGCAACAGTCCAAAGGGCCAATTACAATTGTAGACACCCCAGCCAAACAAAAGACATCCATCACATATGAGTGGGGAAGCCCGAAGACATCCACATGGAAAGAAAGGATCGAAAAGTTGAACTCAGAGGCCTCTCTATAGGATGCTAAGGCTGTTCTATAGGAAACATTGGCTAGGCTGAAGGAGACTGAAAAGATGGAGGAAAAAGCAGCCAAGTCATCACTCAGCCCAGCCTAGGCTCCTACTATAACTTCTTAGAGGCCAGGAAGATCATTCCCCAAAAATTCACAGTGCCACTTTTCCTTGCACTAGAGGAAGAGAGAGTGAGGACCCACACTTGGATGAATATCGCTAAATCCAAGGGTGTGGCAGATATAGGTCCTCTAGAGGAAAAGCTCAACGAGGCCCAAAAAGAATTGGCAAGGGTACGACATGTGGAGAGCTACCAGCAAGCCAAGCTACGGGAAGAAAATGAGCTGCTTAGATAGCAGCTACAGTTGCAGGGACAGAGGAAGGAAGATAGGCCTCACCTCTTGGGAGAACAACAGCAACAGGAGGAGGCCACAACAGCCAAAGATACCAAAAAAGAACACAAAGAAAGGAAGGAATGCAGGCTGAAATTGAGACACTAAATCGGCAGCTACGGGAAAAATAATTGCAAGCAGGCCTAGAGATATAGTGTCTAAAATAGCAGATGCAAGAGAAGGAGGCCCAACTGGCCTACATGGCTAGTTGGGTAATGGAAGCTTTGCAGTGTAGGCAGCCGGCCAAATCCTACACCCTCTACCTCAGGGACCAATGGCTGCAATTTTAGATCAAAACTTTGGCACTAAGAGGTATCACTCAATTCCAAAACCCCCAACAATTCATGGCTTTATGTGACAGTAGTTCGTCAGAGGACAAGGCCAAACTATCAGAGTTCTACCTACACAATTTGGCCCTTCCCAACATGACCTCGTGGGACCCCAACACTACAGTAGGGGACATGCAACTTATGGCCATGACCTCGTCGCTAAATAATGAAGAAAAGAGAGCAGCAGAGGTCAAAAATGTCATGGACCGAGAACTACAGGAACCACTATTGATTAGAGCAGAGCCAGGGGATCCCTCAGCATTAATATCCACCCACCAGAACTTGGTAAACAACTCTCAGGCCCTGCTAGATTACATGGATCGTCAAGCTCAGGCCATAGCACATTTTGAGGACATGGAGCGACTGTTGGGGGACAACTATGTTCATGCTTTCACCTGTAGCTGGAACACATTGTCCCATAGCCTAAAAATTAGAGAATACCACACCCCAACTAGAATGAGGGAGGCCTTAGCATGAGTGCCTCTCTACAAAAAGTCCATGCAGAATCTTCAAGCCAACTGGATAGGCCTCAAGTTAAGTCCACCTTTGATTTTGGGGCTGCTAGAAGGAGGCACAGAAGAGGAGGAGCATAGACAGTGGGAAGAAGTGGAAAGGAAGGCTGGATTTCATGACAGTGAAGAGGATATCACCTTAGAGGCCTGGTGTAACGTCCTGAAGTTCCACCCAGTTGTGTGACGCGGTTGGGCGCTAGGCTACCCGGGCGCGCACACGGGCGAGCTGTGGTTGCAACAGTTTGCAACAAAACATATGTGACATTCCTTGGGTGATATGAGGGAGCGTTGGAGGCTTATACCATACTTAGAGCATGGAACGAATTGTTGAAGGCCAACTTGTGGATGGAGGAAGGCTGACAGATTTGTTGGGCGTTCAAGGGTTGTGCGTAGCATTGGTTGGGCAGTCGGCTTGGCAGCCCACCCACATTTGCGATGCGTATATGTTGGACGCATTTGGAGAGCGTTCAACCATCGTTCAACATTCGATCATCACATCTTCACACAAGGGGAAAGACGCATATATGTAGTGCACATCTCTAAGGTGGAAAAGGTGTAGTTTTGAGGATGCGCCCATTCTTAGGCAATCATGCATGGTGAAGCGTTGTTGTGAGCGAAGGTGTGGGCGAAGGTGCGCCTGGTGGTCGAGTGAGGCATGCACAGTGAACGTGTGGAACTCGATTTGTGCGACGACTTGGCGTGGGTGTCTTGGTGACTTGGGTGAGCGCCCGCCCATCGTGCAAGTGTGCACGAGGACTTGTTGGAGTGTTGAGATTGCAGACGGAGGTGTGCCTTGGTTGGAGGCGCCCGTGTGGGGCGACTTGGAGGTGTGCCCGAGTTGGGCAAACGACACGACAGTGCGACGAGGTGAACAAAGGATTGGTTAGTCATGCGGCAACCATGCGGAGGTGCCGACGAGCTGGGAAACCGAGTTTGCCGAAGTTGTATATTTGGCTAAGTGTAAATTTGGGGTTTCCCAAGATTTAACTTGTGCACTGTAAAAGTGAATATTATATAATATATTGATATCGGGCAGACTCATATTGTAGGGAGTTTCCCCTCCCTTTATATTGTTGTGCATTTCTCTTGTACAATGCTGTTGATAATGAATGTGTATGGGTGTTCATTGGTATAAAGGATAACTTAATTATACTTGGTTGAGAATCACAAATTAAGTAGGAGTAAGTGGATAGGCGTAGTCCATGTGTTCGAGTATTGTTAAAAAGAAAGTGTTCGGTGGTGTTGCACATCGCTGACACGGTTGAGGGACTACCATAGACTTGGGGGCATGACAGTTGGTATTAGAGCTAGTGAGCAGGGTTGCTCGTGAAGAAGTGATAGTGGAAGCAGGTACTTGCAGGTGAAGGAAGCTAGTTTCACATACAAGTGGAACAAGGGTCGGTTCATGGTTGCAGGGAAGTTAGTGAAGCTGGTGAAGGTTGGAACCAGGTGTCGTAGAGTTGGGCAAGCGGTACTACGTGCTGATTCACATGATTTGGGAATTTGTCAGGTGGGCAAGTGGGACTGTGTGTGGGCAGGTATACACGGTTTGGGCATCTGTGGACAAAACGAAGTAGAAACCAAGAAGACGTGCGACAGTGCATGGAAGGTTTGGAAGAATGCGAAGGGAAGCTCTTGCTTACCTTATACAGGTTGAAGTAGATGAAAAAGGAGAATCCCCGGATTTGAGAGAAGCTTGCAGTCTTGGAAAAGAATGTTGAAGATGAGCTTCTTCAACTTGGATGGACAATGGAGCAAGATGAAATTGCATATTGGACTAACATGGAAGAGGAAGCCGTGATAGTTGAAGATGTTGCAGACATGTTCATGATGGAGGATGAACTTGAGATTGATCAAGTTGGACCAGGATCGTGCAGTTTGCGGACATGTATGGATGAGGGTACTCTCATGGAGGAACCTCATGATGATGATGTAAGTACTATTGATACTTGTGTTTCACTTGAGCATTTGGTAGATGGACCGGATGCAAGAGAGGGAAAAGTCAGTTTGTCGATGCTAGGGAGCATCTTACCATGGGTGTTGGGTGTTTATGGTGAGACCTTGTATGGAGAAGTAAGGATTGTTGATTGTTCCAGAACTTGTTGGGGTTTTTTGTGACCTTATGGTAGAATTACAAAGGCCCATGACAAGGGTGGAACTTGATGATCATTGTGGAGGAATGGGTCATGCTTTAGTCACATTGGCTAAGTGCCCGACATGACTCATGGAGAGATTGGAGGGCACACACTTGAGTTGCTTGGGTGGACTTCTCATGGCCGAGACCAAGAGCAAGTCTTGGTCAAACATTTGGTGGAGGAGCTATGATGGAAGGGACCCGTAATGATGATGATATGGTTGGGTTACCAACTTCACTAGACCGAAGATTGTAGACTTGGATGGGGATGACCGATTGTTGTGATGGGTCTACTTGGTTGGACTACATGGAAAACTTAGTCATGGACATCAGGTTGGATACATGGAGCATGGCAGTCTTATGCAGGGACATTATGTGGGAGAACTTGTAGAGGTGTCACTTATGGGCATCCAATGAGGAGTGCCAAAGCAGGGATGTTGTGCAGATGGATTTGCTGGTGTGACATGGAGATGTTTTATGTATGAGCCGATGAAGAGGTTGTGCACTCTTGTACAACAAGGCCATGGACTTGGATGGAGTTGTGAGAAGAGTATGGGGCATTCTTACCACATGGAGAGCTGAGGCATCTTGCAAAGACCTTTGGGCCAAGACTTGTATGGTTGCTAAGATGTTGGTTGGGGATGGCTTATGGAGCTCATGATGACATGAGATTGTTGTGACTTTTGGGGACTTCATATGTGGTGGACTTGGAGGATCTGATGCATTGAGGAGCTGAGTTCAGAGACTTTGATGCAGGATGGGGTGCATACTTTCAAGTACATGCATGGGGATGGCTTGAAAGAGTGACTTGATGGGGAGGATCAATATGAGACACTTTGAAGTGATGGAGTTATGATGATGATGATGCCTTGGTGGCAACACTTGGGCATGGGTTGAGCCGAGACTCAACTACTTACATATGGGAGCTGATTGATCTACGATCATGGGCAGCACATGGATAGATGAGACAGTTGTATACTTGTTTCTATAGTAGACTTTAGGGATGACACATTACAGATGTGATGGAGGTAGCTTCATGAACTTGGATGTGGCACACAGAAAGTGGGAGTTTGATGAGATGGTCTCTTCATATGGAGGAGGCACACATATGGATGATGTTGGGATAGATGTGGCTGATTTCATGTAGCACATTGACACCAAACATCATGGACATCATGTTGCAGATGAGATGAGGATTACTTCATGGACCTGAGCATGGCTTATACTTATTGATGGATCCTTGATCGAGTTGATGATGTGACAGGATGTTTTGAGAAACAACTGATGATGGCATGAGGATGTTCACTCTCATGGTTTGAGCATGACAGTTGGACTAATTACCCGACTAGTTCAAACATGGGGACTAGTAGTGTACAGAGATGAGTTATTATTTGTTGGAGTATCATGGCAGCAGTTCACATGGGGATGACACATGATGAGGTTGACACGATATGTTGCAGTGGGCATGTAGCTTGAGATGGAGGGGCCAGCCTTCCAAGATGGGAGCAACATGTGGAGACTGTGACAGGGTGGTCGATGATCATGGATTGAGATGATTTCTGATATATGACATACCGATGGGTGTACACCTTGGTATGGTGATCTTGGTGACTGATGGTTGCCGAGGTGGGACATGGTGGAGACGGTGGTTCCGCATATGTTGCAGAGATGTTTGTAGTATGTGGAGGAGTTGACATCATGGATGATCTTGGTGGATTGTTACCAGGATAGTATGTTGTTGAGGATGAAAACAACTTCAGGTGGAGGAGGATGTAACGTCCTGAAGTTCCACCCGGTTGTGCGACGCGGTTGGGCGTTGGGTGACCCGGGCGCGCGCACAGGTGAGCTGTGGTTGCGACAATTTGCGACAAAACATATGCGACGTTCTTTGGGTGACATGAGGGAGCGTTGGAGGTTTATACCATACATAGAGCGTGGAACAAATTGTTGAAGGCCGACTTGTGGATGGAAGAAGGCCAACACATTTGTTGGGTGTTCAAGGGGTGTGCGTAGCGTTGGTTGGGTGGTCGGCTGGGCAGCGCACCCACATTTGCGATGGGTATATGTTGGACGCATTTGGAGAGCATTCAACCATCGTTAAACATTTGATCATCACATATTCACACAAGGGGAAAGGCGTAGATCTGTAGTGCGCATGTCTAAGATGGAAAAGGCACAGTTTTGAGGATGCGCCCGTTCTTGGGCGATCATGCATGGTCAAGCATTGTTGTGGGCGGAGATGCGGTGAAGGTGTGCCCGGTGGTCGGGTGAGGTGTGCACGGTGAACGTGTAGCGCCCGATTTGTGCGATGACTTGGCATGGGTGTCTTGGTGACTCGGGTGAGCGCCACCCCATCATGCAAGTGTGCACGAGGACTTGTTGGAGTGTTGAGATTGCGGATGGAGGTGTGCCTTGGTTGGAGGCGCCCATGTGTGGTGACTTGGAGGTGCGCCCGAGTTGGGAAAACGACACAACGGTGCGACGAGGTGAATAAAGGATTGGTTAGTCGTGTGACAACCGTGCGGAGGTGCTGACGAGCTGGGCAACCGAGTTTGTCGAAGTTGTATATTTGGCTAAGTGTAAATTTGGGGTTTCCCAAGATTTAACTTGTGCATTGTAAAAGTGAAGATTATATAATATATTGATATCGGGCAGACTCATATTGCAGGGAGTTGCCCCTCCCTTTATATTGTTGTGCATTTCTCTTGTATAATGTTGTTGAATAATGAATGTGTATGGGTGTTCATTGGTATAAAGGAACTTAAATTATAATTGGTTGAGATCACAAACTAAGTAGGAGTAAGTGGATAAGCATGGTTGAAAGACTACCGTAGGCTTGGGGCTGACACCTGCGATGTGAGGGAGGCAATCAAGGCAATCAAGGATGAGGGAGCTGGAATAGTTGCTCAGAGGATGAGAACCCTTTAGCAGGGGGGGTGGATGATAGCCCCGAATTGGGTAAACTTATTGGGCTCTTTTGCCTAATTTTTCCTTGTTCAATCCTCCATTTTTATAGATTATGCATGTTTTTTTAGTATGTTTATGTTATTTGAATGAATAAGGGTGGTCACTCTACCTAGGAGGCTAATACGTGGTTATTTCAGGTTTTTTGGACAAATGTTGGAGCAAAACCAAGCAATCATGGGCTAGGTGACAGCCAAGCTTGAGGTTAGGATTCGTACGGGGCTTGTATCTGACATTAAATGGCCCTTCCTCGAGATCTCCACCCTCAACTCCGAGCTCGCAGGCCACCAAAACTAATCCTAAAGGCAGCCAAGCAGATTTGGGAAGAGTGACTGTTTACTAGCAGTTGGGACAGCCAAGTCCCTTGATTTTAGGAGGCCTGTTAGGCCCCTCGTAATGTATAAATAAGAAGGCCTCAGCTTTCATAGTTTACTTTTGGAACTATTGTATTTTTTGCACTATAGTGCTGTCACTTTCAGCTCGTTTTCTTGTAGCCATTGTGGTATAACTTTTTGGTGATGACTATTTTTTGATAATGACAAGCAGTTCTATTTTGCATTAGCTCTGAGTTCTTTATAGGAGCCATAGCTCTTAAGGTTGGGCCCAACTTGAGAGCCAAGGCCTCCTTTATGTATCGTTATTTGTCCTTTATGCATTTGCCAAATCATTTCTATTAGGTAGATTAAATTGTGCTGATTAACTAGGTCACTGTTGATGGTTAGAAAGGCTTTTGATGCTCAGATTAAGTTGGTAGGATATCAACAGGGAAAAAGCTTCAGAAAAAGACCAATGAGCACCTTTGGTTTCACCTCTCCCTCATAGGATCAGGGGCTGGGATCAAAGTGACCTTGTTGTCCCAAACAAAAACATTATTTTTGCTTTGCCATGCAATCACTAGTGTATGATTTTCATTTGCAGAAGTTGGCTATATGTTCAAATCTTTGAATGCTTCATTGCATAATTAATATACATGGTTTCCTTGCAAATAAAGCTTCTTCTCATTCTCTTTACTATTAGCTAGATCAGATTAAGTTGGCATAACTAGGTCTTTGATTTCTTGCAAGTCTTTATTCGTTCAGTTGGAAATATAAATTGCAGAGCACCTGTACCATTTCTCCATCCACCCAAACTCCATCAGACCTAGCTGCTCCATCCCCTAACTTGGTTTCTTGCCTCACATTTTCCATTTTGCCCACATAACCCTACCTTTTTGGTGCAACATTGCTTCAGCCCTCTTTGAACAAATTCAGCCATCTACATCTTCTCTCAACTCCATCCACCAGTCCCTGGACCACCTCAAATCCCTATCCTACCTCCATACCCACTCATTCATTTTTCTTCACCCATCCATCCTCCAAAATCCCATTTCTGAAGATCCTGTAGAAAATCGAAGAACATCCTGTAGAAATTCCAAAACATCTTGTAGAACCCCTGCAGACTTCCTGTAGAAGCTCACAAATGAGGTTTCTTGATAGCCAAACTCTGTGAAACTCTCTGGAAGGGTGTTATGGACCCCTTAGGCCCTTTCTAAACCTTCCCAACCTCTTCCAAGCATATCCTCTCACCGATCCACCTCTGCACAGGCAAGAACAGTGAAAGCATATGCATGACAATTCTGAAAACTCATTCAAAAATACAAAAAGATGTTTTCTTCAGATAGAAGTAGTTTAGACACATGTATTTTACCTTCCTAGAAGTAATGGCATCTCTTTCAGTAGCTTGCATCCTCTTTTTCGCATCAGTAGGACTAGCTGGTCAGATTAGGGTTTGCGCTCTCTTTCAGCTTTTCAGTTTCTTTTCGCAAGCAGATTAGCTTCCTTCCAGTTAGCTTCTATCCATCAGTTAACAAGCTTCTTCTAAGAGCTCATAGAAGTTGGCTTGAGCCCCTAGCAGACTTGTGCCAGCTGATCAAATGATGGCTGCGGCAAGAGCTAGTACTTGTGCATACTGCACCGTCGCTTCCAAGTTTGTTATGAACTACCGGGTTGATAAAAGTGAAGAAGGAAGTCCCAGGAGTTGCAGGATTATTGCTACAATACTGGAGCCCACCAGTAGTGTTAGGAGAAAACAAGCTGAAGGAATTCATAAATCAACCTCCAACATCTAATGCTAAATATTTGGCAAAATGGAGAAAGGGTGTGGGCAAGGTGAGAAGGATTATCCTAGAAGGAGTTTGATATCATATTGTCTCAAATATCCATATTAAGGAAACTCCATTTGCAATGTGGAAGGCCTTGAGAGACTTGCTTCAAAACAGTAGTTACCACAAGAAGCTAGCAGTGAAGGACAAACTCAGAAAGATCAAGATGGAGAAGGGAGATACAGTACCGAAGTACTTGACCAAGTTCACCCAATGTCATGATTAGCTTGGAAGTGTTGATGTTACTGTTGTGGAAGATGATGTGGTGAGCCTAGCACTTATAGGACTTTCCAAGAGCTGGCACAACTACTAGGAATCAGTTAATGGGAGGGAGAAGCTACCAGAGTGGGAGCGGTTGTAGTCTTCCTTGGTACAGGAAGAGAATCAACATAACACCAAAGACGAATCCTCATCCAAGCATGATGATGAGGAGAATTGTGCCTTATCTAGAAATGTGAAAAATGGAAAGGGGAAGTCATCCCATCCCAAATCAAATTCCAGTCAAGGTGGAAATATGAAGGACATGTCGAAAACTAAATGTTTTCACTATCAAAAGTTTGGACACTATGCCATAAAGTGTCTACACAAGAAGGTCATTAAAAATCCCTCACGAGGAGTAGAAGGTGGAGCCCTTGCTTCACAATTCGAATTATATTTTACCCTCATTATTTGCATGGTGACATTGTTGATGGGTAGTGTGTGGTACTTGGACTCACTTGCACCACGAAGCTTTGAAGATCATGCAAAAAATTTCTACAGGACTTCCCATGTGTACATTAGAGTAGAGATACACATGAAAGGGGTGTACATTAGGGAAGTACACCAAATATTCCTTTCAAGATAAATAGAGTTGAGTGCAAGAGATCCTTGATCGAGTTCAATCAAATGTGTGTCAACCATTCTTGACAACATCGACAACCAAGCACAGGTATTATGTAATATTTTTCGATGATTTTTCTCGTAAGTTCTAGATTTTATTCATTCAGAAGAAAGATCATTCGTTCTCTAAATTTTGTGAATTTAAAGAACTTGTCAAGAAATATACTCACAAGAAAGTTAATTCTCTTAGAAGTGATAATTGTGGGCAATATATGTCGAATGAATTCAAGAACTTATGTTCATCAGAAGGCATTCAAAGGGAGTTGATAGCACCTCATAACCCACAACATAATGGGGTGGCTAAAAGGAAGAACAAAAGTATTGTGGGAGCGGCATGAAAAATGTTTCATGATCAGCGCCTATCCTTTCACTCGTGGGCTGAAGCATGCAAAACAACTATCTATTTGCATAACATAAGCCCTCGTCGAATTCTCAAGATGAGTACACCATAAGAATATCTTTCACATAAGAAACTAGATGTGGCACACTTCAGGATATTTGGTTCATCAGTCTATTATCATGTTACCAAGGATACATGGAAAAATCTAGAGCCAATAACTAAGTTGGGAATATTTGTGGGGTACACTGATACACCTCACAACTACAAGGTTTACCTACCATTCAACAGGATGAGTGGTTCATAGAGATGTAAATTTTGATGAAGAGAAGGCCATGATATGTTCCATTGAGAGGGAGCTTCAGTTACTTGCAGATGAGGAGCTTTTAGCTCTGAAAGAGGAACCTCAAGATGATGTGGAGTAGCCACATATAAAGGAGCAGAGAGTGGAATCACCCACTCATGTAGATACTTTCAGAGATGGGAGAATGGGCACCAGAGAGCCTAACAGATTATTGCATGATATGAGAGAGAATGTGGGAGCACCCACATCATAATGCAAGCAGATGAGGTAACTAGAGCAGTTAACTAGCTACATGGATCTGATGAGTGAGAGTGTATAGATTGATACATCCTCATTCAAGGAAGAAATCAAGAAAATAGTGTGGGTTGATTTCATCATTGAGGAGTATGAATCCATTATCAAAAACAATTTTGGGAGGTGGTCCCAAGACTAGCAGACAAGTCAGCGGTGATTTCTAGATGGCTTTACAAGGTAAAGTAAGTAGTATATGGGAGTGTGGAGAAACACAAGGCCAAATTTCTGGCCAGAGGATTCTCTCAGGTGGAGGGAATTGATTACGATGAGACTTTTTCTCATGTAGCAAGGTGCTCATCAATCATATCTATTCTAATAGTGTTAGCACAGATGAGATGGGAGACACATCAGATGGATGTAAAGGCAACATTCCTCGATGACATGATTGAGGAAGAGGTGTATATTGAGCATCCAAAATGATTTGAGACCTTCAACAGATAGTTTCATGTGTGCAGACTCAAGCAAGTATTATATGGACTAAAACAAGCACCTCATGCTTCATTATTGGTAGTTATTTCATCGGGTTGGGCTTCACCAAAAATGAAGCAGATTCTAACCTTTACCATATTGTGGTTGAAGGTAAATTGTTGATTAGATTATTACATGTCGATGATTCGATTCTAATAGGTGACAAGAATTTGATTAAATCGTGAAAAGAAGATCATGCAAGAGACTTCGAGATGAAGGACCTGAGGCTCATTCATTAGTTTCTTGGTATGGAAGTATGGCAAGGAGTTGAGGAATTATTTGTCTCTCATGGAAATTATGCCAATGAGATATTGAATAAGTTCCACATGGAGAGCAACAAACCCATAGAGACTCCTTTAGAAGGTAACTAGAGGAAGGAGGATGCTACTTCAAGTGAAGTAGTGGAGGCTACTATTTATAAACAACTTATGGGTTCACTTACGTACTTGGTGAACATATGACCAAACATGTGTTTTGTAGTTAACCATCTTAGTCAATCCATGGTTAATCCAACCAAACTATATTGGAACTCAGCTAAACACGTGTTGCAATACTTGAGAGGCACTGCTTAGTTTTGTCTTTGGTACAAACATAAAGAGGGAGTGAAGATTCAAGGCTTCACAAATGAAGATAGGTAGGGAGTCCATCTAATAGGAAGAGAACATTAGGGGGAATCTTTGGTATTATGTTAGCAACCGTTACTTGGTACATCAAGAAGCAAACATCAGTTGCAATCAATTCAACAAAAGCAGAGTACATGGTTGCTAGTCAAGCATCTTGTGAGGCTATCTAGATGAGGAATATCCGTGTTGCATTGTTTGGTTAGAAGATAGATCCAAAAGTGATTTATTAAGATAATTTGAGTTGTATCAAACTCTCTAATAATCCATTTTTTCATGATCGATTGAACCATATTGACATCCAATATCACCATCTATGAGATTGTTTGCAAAGGAGAATCATGTTGCTGGAGTACATTCCTATAGAGCAACATGATGTAGATATCTTAACAAAGGCATTGTCAAGATGATCTGGATTTAAATAGGAACGCAATAGATTATAGAGATAACCATAAATAAAGAGATGCAGCGGAAATAACACTTTATTTCGTTAACGGAAAATATTGAAATATGCTTACAACCAGAATTGGAAATAAACCAGCTAGGACGATGGTAGCTTATCTCTGAGAAGAGATGTGTAGCTACATGTCTCTGAACTGTTCCCAAAAAAAATTGTGTTACAATGAGGCTCAAAGGCCTATTTATTATTGAGAAACAATGGAAAACCCTTCACATTCCAAAACCGACCCTTAGAAGATGAAACGTCAAATTGTTGGCCCCATTTTGGGTAAATTGGTACATCAATTTCCCGGGGTCGTAACTTTGGCATACGATCTCCGTTTGACACGTATGATAGCTCGTTAGAAAGATCTATCCGAGAACTACCATTGTTGGAACGGGCAACATCGGTCCACTTGCATGGACCCATGTTGCCCCCGGATTTCCCAAAAAACGTCGTTTAGGGCCTCAAAACGGCTCCGGAAGTTCAGGACCCGAAAAACTGCTAAAAATAGTAAGTTGTGCTACAATTAAGGAAACTGAAAATGCTGAAAGAGACAATTGTGGGGGTTGAAATGGGATAGGTGGGTGGCCACCAACATCCACCTGGATCACAAGATGCAAATTTTAGTTTCATAGAGGTAGGATCAGGGTAGGAGATAATCCCTTTCTTGTTGAGAGGGACTGTTCAAAATAGCAACAAGAAAATCGTAATTTAATTTGTTGATGAATTAAATTTTAATTATATTCTCATAGCAACTTGTAACAGTTAACTAAGTTAAGTTGACTTACTTTTTGAGTTGGAAGTCTATCTAGAGTTATGTAGAGTGATCCCTAGATTTTAGGGGCCTAGGTTGAGTTCTTATTGAGTTGTAATTATTTAATTCTATTTAACTGAGTTAAATTCAATTAAACTAGTTCTAACTGATGGAGGAAATAGTGGGAGCTCAAGTGAATTAAAGTAGATTCAAGTCAATTGTTTTACCATATCACAATATGCAGTTTGAATCTACAATAAAAATATACATATTTAATTATTATTCTTCATCAAATAATTAAATTTAGATATTCAACTAATAGCAATGACAAGCAAGTAGAGACCACAATGCACAAGAGACAAGAAACACCATAAATTAGTTCAGTGGTCGGGGAAAAACCCACAAAGGAAAAATCCAGTAATATTATTCCCTTAGAGAACCAATTTAACAAGATTCAAACTAACCAGATTCACCAAGTTTCCAAATCATCTATTTTCAATTAGAATGTAAGCATAGGTATTTCATAGAATACTTAACTATATCACAAATATCTTAGAGATGTACCTTAGATACATTGGCCCTCTCGCACAAGTGAAAACCTTAGAAGTTTGGACTATTGTCATACGAGTAGTTTACAAACTTCAACCTCCTTTCTTAGGTTTTGATCCACGGGATTCATAACTCTATTACCAAAATGAATCACACTCTTCAGCACTTTATTAACAACATAACTCGACTCACTTACATAGGTCATACACCATAGGATTCGGTCTTCCATCAAACGTATCCACAAGATCAGATCTGAGTTACAAACATCTGTAGGTTTAGCCTTTTGTCACACTTCATTCACAGGTTTAGATCTCTTTTGCATAGTTGATATGTCATAGAGTTCAGATCTTTCGACAAGAAATGAATAAGAAAATAATATGTCACTTTGATCTGCTTCTAAACTTAATTCGTATGCCCAAAAAAATTTCTTGTATGCTTAGATGAATTTTTCCATTTAGAGGATAAATGAATTCACTTTATAGCCAAAAGAGAGGTTGAATGGGTTCCAAAAGATATTGAGCCGACTTAGACAAGTGGGTGTCCAAATAAAATTTAAATTTTACTTTTGAAACAAAAAATAGTTTTTGATTAGCATGAAGATCATACTTTACATATACATCAATGATGAGTGTATTGATATGAATATTGACCATATCTATTAAATTCAACATCATATCATATGCCCATCTTGCATTAGTGATACTCCTATGCATTTCTAAAAGGAATCACACTCTAAAACAAAGGGTTGTGAGAATTATGGAAGTGTGAGAACAAGACAAAAACTCATTACCTATTTTCACCTTTCAAAAGTGTATTATTCTTCTTTTGTCCATTTAAAATCCCCATTATTTTTCAAATTTGTTAGTGGTACCACCATTGAAGAGTATCCCTTGAAAAATCACCAATATTAATTGTATATCCCTATGATCCCTCTCAATCAATGAGGTTCTTGGGTGTTTTCCACTCAATTATGACCCATATATTCTCTTGGTGGACTTGCACTCCTTTGTTGATAATGTGCACAAGATAAAAAAAATGTATACCATTACAACTTTTCTTTTCGACTCCTTAGAAAAGAGTGAATTATTCTCTAATATACTTAGCACCTCTTCTATGTGTCTCAAGTTCTCCTCCAAGTTTCTTTTGGAAATGAGATCATCAAAGAAAACTAGAGAAAATTTCGATAGCTATCTCTTGATTATATCATCCATACATGACTAGAATATAGTCAATCCATTCATCATTCCAGATGACATGAAGAGAAACTCATAATTTCCATATTGGAGTATGAAGGTTGTTTCTTGTATGTCATATTCTTGAACCCTAATTTGATGATATCCTAACCTCAAATCAATGTTGGAGAGAAACATTGCCCCATGTAACTCATACAATAACTCATAAATCAGTGATATTTGGTACTTTTTCTTTATTGTCTTATTTTTTAAGGATCTATAATCTATGAACATCCTTAGTGTCACATCTTTATTTTTAACTAGTACTATAGAGGATGAAAATGCGCTAGTGTTGGGCCTTATGTGGCCCATATCTAGCAATTCCTTAATGACCTTCTTAATCTCCTTCTTAAATATTATAGGGTTCCTATATGGTGTGTTCATCATTGGCTTAACCCCTTATTCCAATTATATAGTATGCTTGAAGCACTTGTCTAGTGGTCTGCTTGGTTGAATATTCTTAAGAAACTTATAGTGCTTATTCAATAAAGCCTAAATATATTTTGGGTAATTCCTATCCTCATATGATTATTTTTCCTACATATCCATGCACTACACAACCCATGTTACGTCTCTGTGTTGGAATATGGCTTCATTTTACTATAGGTGACCACTCTTGGAGCATTAGTGATCATTACTTTTAGAAGTACCTTATCCTTCTAGTCCAACCAACTCCATTTCCATTATATGATACTCATTCTAATGCCTCCTAATGGAAACGAGTCATTGTAGACCCAAACACCATGTTTGTGTCAGTAACCTCTGCTACATAAATATCAACCACTAGGGTTTAATTTCCAAGCTTCAACTTCATTTGAGAAATATTCCTCAAATAAGCCAGCCTTCGTCCTTTGAATACCTATACATCAAAAACCTTGGATTCTTGTAGCGAAAGGCCTCCTAGATACCGAGGATGCATCTATAAAATTATGAATGGATCCTCCATCGATGATGATTTGACCCATTTCACTTATATGAATCCCCTTACTCTAATGGTTTTGTACCTAGGGATGCATAATAGATTAGATATAGTGGCCCCTAACGGTTTTCTCATGGTGGCTCTTCATCATTGCTATTGCTACTATGTTCCTCCTCTAATGTTGCTACATGTTCCTTCATTTCCTGACATTACTTCTATATAATGGGCATTTCCCTTTCCCATGCATGTGCCTTGGGACCTAGGGTTATTTGAAGTCTTAGCAAAGCTTACTCCTTCTTAGCTCATCCTTGGTTTCTTCCATCTAGTTCTCCCTTTACCAAGGATTTTCTCTATATTCCTCTATGTGGAAATGAATTTGGTTGATGACTTCTTAGGAACTACATCTTCCATATCCTTGGTTCCTGTAATATCATCTCGAAGAGTACTTGGCTTAAAATCCTTCACCCAACCCTATAGTGGATCTCTTAACACCTCCAATAACAACATAACCAATCGATCATGGGATATATGTGCCACCATCACCACTAATTTCTAAAACATCTTGATGTAGATGCTTGGACTCCATGTTTGATTAATATATGATAGATCTATGAAATGTAGCTCTATATTTTTCTTATAAAATATTTGGATCATTCTATCAGTGAACTCTAGATTGGAGGTGATTTTGACATGCTTAAGTGTGGACAACCCATGATACCACCATTCATATGCTTCACCCTTCAATTTGTTATGGGATCTTAGTTTGTAGGTTTCTGTGGAGTGGTTTTTGAGAAATAGAATTCGGAAAATCCATAGTGTTCTTCATTGTTTTTTTCGACGTTTCGAGCCTATACCAAGACTCATGGTATAGGCAGTCCTGATGATGAGTCTTGGTATAGGCTTGAAACGTCGACAAAAACAATGAAGAACACTGTGGATTTTCCGAATTGTTATGGGATATTGGATTTCCAATGATTCCCTCATGGGATTATTCAGGAAGTATTCATCTAGGTTTTTTTCCATAATTCAGCTATGCCAATGGAAGTCCAACAAAATGTTGGTATATTTATCTTTCTTTCCTTCTTTGAAAAGTTGTTGTTCATATACCACTTATTGTGATCTCTTGATTTATTCCTATGCTTGATGGTGCAATAATCATGGAGTAACATTTTTTCATGGTAATCTTCACTCAGTTCCTCATATTCCCTCATATACTATAAGAAACTTTCATCTCATTGTTTCTAGTTGATTTTTGGTTCCTCCAAGAATTTGGGAAAGGTGAACTTGATGTAGCTTTGTTTGCTGGTGGGGGACTCGATTGGATGAATTACTAGCCTAAGAATGATGATTTTCGTTTCCTTAAAATGATCAATAGTTTTTATGTAAGCCTTATGCTCCATTATTTTTTTGATTCCCATGAAGGTTGGTCATTGACTGAGTGATGATTTTCACGGCCTAGGCCATCTCCTGCTATGCTTTGGCTATCTCCTAGGTCATCTTATTCTATCCTCTTACTATCTGTTGTTTTCGTTTGGATAAACCATTCAGAACATTCTTGAGGCTTTCCTAAATTTTATCCTCTTGGTCCCCCATTCTCCCTTCTTATTCCTCTAGTTTTGCGCAGGGATTCTCCTTTTCCTTTTTCTTCCTTTTATAATTTAGAAACCCTTAATCTCCTAGAATGATTAATTTTGGTAACCCTTTAAATCTAGAAGGATGGTCATCTCTAATACTATTGAAATATCCCTTATTATCACTTGATTAATTTTTTCATGAAATTTCTTCAGAAAAATATGTCATACATTTCTTAACAAGAAATTGGACAATTTCGAACAATAGAAATTACCAAAAATATAATAAATTAAAAAATGTAAAAACCCAAAAATTAGAAAGGTGTTACAACTTCAACAATATTTTATTATTGGAATTCTTTGGAGGAAATTTACATGAATACTTTGAATAAAAACCAAGTAATTGATACCTAAAAATGCTTGCACCTAATATCCTTGATAATTTTGCTTTCACTAGATATTTCTCCTTGTTACAAGAAATTTTGGCCCTCTTAATGAAGTAATTCATACCTCTATAGCCATAAGAAATTTGATCCCCTTGAGAATACAATTTGGGAACAAAATAAAATCAATTCAAACCTCCTTTTGAAGACACATTTTCGGCCTTTGGTGATTGTTAAATTCATTCCTCTACTAAATATTAATTCATCACATGTGAGAATGGTAACTCAACCTTCGAACAAAATGTTGTTTGCTCATGAAAATGTTGATTACTTAAAAAATGATCCTCCAATAATTTTCTAAGCTATTTGGCCTCCTTATGTCTAAAATATTCTAAGCTATTCTGGAAAATCCAACAATGGATTGGATCCTAAAAGAGTATGGCATTTTTCATTTGTAAATTCAATCAAATCATCCCCGTGAATCACCACAAGTTTGGCATCTTTATAGATAAAGATAAATTGTTTATAGTAAATAATTTTAGCCCTTTCCTTTGAGAAATATGCCTCCTTATTCATCAAATCAATTCCTCTGCAAGGATCAAAATTGATTAGCTAGGGTGGATTTACAACCATTGAAGCCAACAACCACTAGCTAGGGTGTATATCTCAACATCAAAACTGAGAAATAATAATAGCATCTCCCTCTCTTAATAAGCTAGTCGAGACCTTTGATGATTCAAAAATGATTCTTCAGACTTCTTCCCTTGAGTTTCCTTATTTAAAAAAAAAATTCCTCCTTCCAAAACCATGGGTGGTGAGAAAAAGCCATGGGCCATTATATTCTTCCTAAAGTGACTTTTACAACATTTATTTAAATATTATTTATTTTATTCTATTGACTCCCTTATTTTTCTTTTAGTGTCCCATGGGATCCAAATGGTCTATGAATCCAACCCCTTTCATGATTCTGTGGATTCAAAAGGGACGTGAAAATAACATAGTCGAAGGCATCTATCTCGATCTCAATTGGTTGTACAATAGGTCTAGAAAGTTGATGACTAAAGTAGAGAAGAGGTGGTGTTTCATATCTTTGAATTCCTTCTATCATGATTCAACTAGGAAAATTTTACTTTATATCCACCCCTTCTCAATTGAATTAAGGCCAAGTAGTATGAAATAAATACCACACAAACATTTTGTAGAAGTTGGCAAGGCCTAAGAAGATGTGGAGCTCTATATGAGTCATCAACACTGGACAATATTGAATTACATGGATCTTGTATGTGTCCACATGCACCTAATTTCCAATCATTATGTATACCAAAAACTAAATTATTCACATGCCAAAAGATTATTTCTACATAGTAGCATACAACTTGTGTCATTTCAAGGTGCTAAGGAAGTGTGCTATAAATGTTTTGCCTAAGTTCTGTTAAAGATAAGGATGTCATCCAAAAATAGGAAAGATTATGTGAACAAGCAAAAGATATCATACATCATTCTCATGGATGTTTTCGGAGCATAATTCAAGAAAAAAGACATGACAACCACTCAAAAATCCCTTTAGATTGTAAGGTTGTGTTCTCTAGATTGATTTTTTCAATTGGAGATTGATGTTAGCCTCACCTTAAATAAGTCTTACTAAAGAACTTGGCACCCTTAATATAATAAATATCTTTATAATGATTTTGTTCATGGAACTATAATAAATATAGAGTCTCCATATTCCATCCTTGTTTTACACTAATACAATCAAGCTCGCACAAGGTGTGGATCTTAGTTGAATATGGCCCTTTTGGATGATCTCATAAATTTGAAATTATATTTCCTTGTTCTCTAGAAGAGATAATAAATATATGCGGCCATTAGGTAAATTATTACTAAGTATCAAGTCAATTTACTTTTTGGTATGGAAATGCAAAGACACGCCCTTAACTAAAGAAAACATATATCTATATGCCTGTCTAATCTTGTACCCTAATTTTGTTGTGTTGAGAGGCCCTATGCTAAGGTTTTAGTGACCATACTGACATTCATTTCACCTTCAAACTAAAACATGGAGATGACAAACTTTGTCATCTAATATATATTACCTTTACACACTATTTTTTCTAAGATCAATGAAATTGTTGTAGTCGGAACTACCTCTCATACCCTGTAGAGTTTACCACCTATATTATCATTGACATTACAAGGATGGAACTAATAAATAGCATTACATTTCCACATTATAATTTTATCCTAAAAAGCATCACAAAATTCACATGGATCAGGATCCCACAATACCTCATATTTTAATGCCTTCATACCATAAGACAAGTGGAATTTCTAGCTGGTATGGATTTCTTTTCACTAACTCAACTAAACATTGTTCTATGGTTGGGACTGTGGCACTTTTGATAGATTTGGTCTCTTGGTTTTCTTAGATGAAATAATTTTCTTGTAACTCTCATTGTCAACATGGAAATGTAGTAGGTTAGCCTTCACCCACTTTTTTTAATGGAAGAGGTAGTCCCCTCCTTGGGATACTCTAAATATTCAAGGTTGATCATTGTCGTTGTGGTGGTTGCATTTTGTTTTGCATCGATAATCCAATTTCCTTTATTATAATCCAAAATACAATCCAATGTACATTTATTTTCCTTTCATATCGACAAATCATGACTATTTTGATTGACATTATTCATTGTTATGTTAGGGGATTTTGTGGAACTCACACCACTTTCTACTTTCCTTTTTTGACTTCCCATTACCATTATTTGTATGTCATTTTCATCAAGTGTCTTAAGATCATATTTCCTTTCTCTAAGATTTGTTCTATTATTTAAGGCCACCTTTTCCAAGCCTCTTTTTTGGTATCTTTATGAACCAAAATATCTTCTTATTCATATGTTTAAAATTTCTTATTTATTTTGAAAGTATATGGATAAGTTGTTTCCAATGGAGATTTCCAACAAATCCATATATGTTTGGATGTACCTATGTAGATTACTATTTAGAACTATGTGTAAATTGAAGCATTTGGTACCAAAGTTTGAGCACAAGGTATGGAAAATATTTGTGTACTCCAGCACTCTCTAGTCTCTCTCTTGTCAAAGAGTTGTCCATATCATGTATTAGTCATCATATCCCCTATAGGGTATAGTGCCTCCTTGAGGGTATCAAGAATTACTGTGCAAATGGTTTTTCCTTTGAATATCATAAACTCATATTAATTTTGCCTCTCTGAGTAACCTTCCCACTAATCTATGAGATGGACAAGGCATTTGAACGGGGTGAGGGAAATTTTTTCATTATCATTTTTTTTAGCATAGTGATATACATAATAATTTCTATAAACCATCTAAATCTATATAACATTAAAATAAAGGTATATAAAAGTTAACTTGTATCTTGAAAGGTATTACACCTCCAAAATTGTTACTTTTTGAAGGTGTCTCAGTCATGTTCATTGTCACTAAAGGATCTAGGAAAAATTTCCCACCATCTCATTCCTCTATGACACGATTGGTTTATCAAAAAAACTTAACAAGAGCTCCTGACTCATCATCTCTCATTTCTTCCACTTTGGGATTCCACTTGGGCTACAAAGGCCAATCATGCCCAAGTAAAATTGGCTTGAGACCCAGCTTTCAGTACCCTAACCTCATTAAGGACATGCATTGAGAAACAAGAAGGAGCAGAGTGCTATGGTACCACTTATATAGTTCATACAATGAATAAAATGAAAGGTCTAAAATAAAATGTAACATCCCCATAAAGGAATATAACAAAGAGAAAAATAATATATTGAAAAGACAACTTCAATTAATAAATAAAATAGCAAACTAATGTAGAATACAAGCTCATTAGAATGGTGGTAGCTTATATTTTAAGAATTTTTTTTAGTTATTCTCATTTACAAAAATCAATTAAAGGAGGCTAAAAGAATGACCTTTTAGCATGAATAAAGAACCACAAATTTCGAAAAACATAATCCTAGAAGATGAAATCCCAAACTTTTTCTTGGGCATGAGGTAGTTAGTTGATATCTTAACTTCTTAGTGCTGAAACAATCCCATATGATCTACATTTAGGGTGAAAAGTACCTTCTTGGAAAGAACTATATGAGTAATGACACCTTTAGTGGGGGATAGGGCATGTCATCGCAACCCCTTCGTTCAAGTGGAAAAAAACCATCGTTTTGGGCCTCAAAATGATCCTAAACATTTGGGATTGAAAAAACCATAGAAAATTTGCTAAAAATATAGAGAACCGTTAATTCATGGGAAGAGGTAGAAGGCCATTTATATCTATGGATCAATTTAAAAATATCATTACCAACTTAACAAGAACTTTTACCTAAAAAATGAGAACTCTAGCGTTAGAAACATATATTTTGGGTCAAAAACACCAAAATCATTTCCAAAATTGAAAAGTGGTATTGATAGTAGCATCATTTTTCTTTTCAATATTCAAATTTACGACCTTTTACAATGATGACATAATAGCCTCATGATATTTCCAATGGAAACTTTAAAATCAACCATTGGATAAAAAAGTGACACTAGTAGTAGCACCACATTTATTTTGGGATTAAAATTATAAATTAATTGAAGAAATGACCTTGACAACTTAAATCCGTGAAAACTCATTTAAAATAAGAAGAAGATAAAATTATTGTTAAATCAAAAGTGGTATTACTCAAACAAATCTTAATTGATTGTTTCTTATTTTTCTATCATTAATATTAAAATTTAATTAAAGTAAGAAAAATATCTATGTATATTTTTTATTTTCTATGAGGAAAAAAATTGAAAAAAACACCTTTCGATTAAAATATTACAAAACACAATTAAAAATAAAAATACAAAAAATAACCCAAAATGCGGTGTTTTGCACATGAAAGGGTGGGGGTTTGGTTGTTGACGCCGCACTTGACCATTTGATTTTGGGATGTTGCAACACACTCCCCTAGCTAGTCATCTAAAGCATTAGCTCAACATGAGGAGCATTACCATCCCTATGTCACATATGTCATACACCACCCTCATTGTCTATACTCATGTCAAATATGCCACACTTCGCTTGCTATCTCTAGGCTTGATCGTCTGAGATTCTCCTATGCAATTACACACACTATGCAACCACCAAAAATGGCATTTAATGCATCAGTAATCTCAAATCAAAGCTCTAACTCCGCTAACCATCTTGGAAAACAAGTTACCAACCATATCAACACTATTTCAAAAGAAACATTGGTTTTCTTGATAGTTCAATCCACTCCAAAATGTGAGTTTTCTTTACGACAGGTAGCTTACGTTGGTTCATCCTTGCGTGCCATGCTTGGAGAGTTCTATTGCTTCTAGCTATTTAGTCAGAATTGGAGAATAGGAAAGCTACTTTCTTAGTGAGCGTTTCTCCATAAAGCTCAAATTTTCCCTTCTTAATCATAATTTTCACCTAAGTGAACTCGGTAACAAGGCTCTTTACATGGAGGTCCACGTCAAGCACAAAAGACTACTAGAGCACTCTAAAGGTCTAAGTAAGCTCTTCATCTTGGCTTTTTTTAGTATTCCCTTCATGATATTCATGCCTAGACTATTATTTCTTGTAATTTCTCAGTCTCTTATCCATTCCCATTGAACATCAAATATCAATATCACTGAGATGTTCTCACCCCTTTGTGGTTCCTAGTTCCTCACAACGCTCCCTTTTGTTGGAACTTATCTTCGTTGACACCCCCCTAGCCACTTTGGTTCACAATTGACTTCATTTTATTATTCGACACATGACGTGGCTCTGTTGTGCTTTTTTGGGCAGTTTACCTATCCATTTTAGTCTCTTTCTTGACACATCCTCACTTGTTGCATGGATTTTTTCCCATCCCCATGTAGTGGCCATGCCATACCCGTGAGCATGGGTTAGAAGGGGTGCAATGTGATATCAAGAATAGGCCAATCATGGCAACCCACAATCCCATCATAGATTGGAAGAAGAAACAACTCATTTTTGGGAGCTCACCCTGATCCCCATTCAAGATAACTCACTTATGCTAAAAAGAAAGGAACCACCCAAAGGCACCTTCTCTTAGAAACTATGGTACTATATGATATGTCTAATTGGGTGCCTAATACAAGGCACACAAACGAGTGCTTTAATCAGTATATGCACAATGTGGACCTGTACTAACACATGAAATTATCTTTTGGAAAGGCTATACTAGAACAACATGAGAATGGAGAGGGCCTCCTCTCCATGGACCATCTACACTGGCACATGACATACCTAGACAAGAGAATAGAGTGCATAGAAAATCTCCTTAGAATTCCCCCCCATACTAATGGATGCTCATCGAGAGAAACAAGTACTCGAGCTAGGTTCCAACAATAGATTTAGACCCCTCCTCCTAATATCTTTAGTCCTATTATGTCTTTCATTTCTCATATTGGTATTTGTTTGGTTTTCTTTCATCGTCTCAAACACCCATCTATTATCGTATGTATAACATATTTTGAACTCGTGGGAAACTTTTAGTCTTTTTTTTTTTTCTCTTAAGAAAGTACATTTTTTAATATTATTGAGCTTCTCTAGTGGTCAACCAATCTAAAACCTTCAGTTTACCTACGAAAAAAAGAAATAATATTATATATATAATATATATTATTATATAATATATATATGTATATATTTTAAATTTTAAAATAAATAAATTTTAATTCAAAAAGATTATCTATGGAAGACTTTGAATCTAAAGATTTTGCCTTTGCTCGATTAAGACCAAGATTTGGAGAACATTTGTGGATGAAACCTGCGTTATATGGCTACATGGTTAAGATAAGTTAGATCTATTTTTCCAGCATCTCAACAATCAATCTAACTACATAAAGTGTACTATAGAGTAGGAAGTTGATGGTTTCCTGCCTTTCCTTTATGTCCTTATTTTGAAGAAGGATGATGGTTCTTTCTCCCACCATGTATTTCGAAAGAAAAATCATCCTCAATAGTATCTTCATGCCAAGTCTCATCATTTCCCTTCTCAAAAGCTAGCTGTTCTTAACATGTTAGATACTTGTGCACTGAGAATTTCTAATGAAAGCCACCTTTTTAAAGAGAAAACCCATCTCCTTAATGTTTTTGTTAATAATGGATATAGTGGGCACTAGAATCTTAAAGCTTTCCTTAAATCTATAAAAGGTCTTAAGGTTAAGATTGACCCCAATGATTGGATTTCAATGGTGCTGCTCGTTTTCATCCAAGGGACCACATACAAGATTGGGAGAACGCTGAGGAAACATAATGTTCCGTCAACCTTTAGACCCCTTAAAACCATTTGAAGTTCCTTAAAATTTGTAAAATACCCATTGGACCCCAAAGATATGAAAGGTGTTTATGTTATCTCTTGTTCTTTTTGAACCCCATACATTGGTTAAACTAGTCACTTTATAGATCAGAGGATTAATGAGCATGCAACTAACATCAAACATGGGAGGACCTGCTCTTCATCTTTGGTGGAACCCGCGGAGAAGACAAAGAATCATATATGCATTGAGGAGACCTTGGTTATTGCAAGGATTTCTCAATTTTATCACTATAAGTTTAGGGAGGTCATTGAAATTGAAAGCAAGCCGAGTAATCTAAATAGGAATGATGGTTGGAAAATTAGCAGTTGCTGGATCCATGCCCTTTTCTCTTAGCTTTTTCCTTTCTTAATTCAAGTGGTTGTATCGATTTATATTATTTGACTTTTTGTTTTTATTTTTAATTTTATCCTCTCGATTCCTAAAAAAAAAAATCTCGATGTTAGTATCTTTTGCTTTCTCCCCCTTGTGTTTATTTCTTCCTCTTTGTTCCCTTTACCTTTTGTTCATTAAGTTGATTCCCCTTTTATATATATTTTTTAATTAACTTAATTTCTTTTTATATTTATTTTCAACCATTTAGACTTGGTAATTTATAGTATATTTTGGGATTTCTTATTTTTAATCTTTGCAATAAAAATAATATTTCAACATTATTTATAACATATTTTTTACTATTCCTCTTATAATTAATAAAGCATCCTATACCTCATATTAATGATTGGGTAAAAATCTCATCATGATTCCAAGGTTATATTATATATATATTATATATTAATAATATATATATATATTTTGCTATTATCTAAATTATAAAATGAAAATAATTTTTCTCTTATTCTTGTCCATCAAAGTAAACTCCTAATTATGAATTCGAGAAAATATTATTGTAATTCCAATTTATAATATATATATATATATTATATTATATTACTATATATATATATATATATTATATATATATATATATATTATATCTATATATATATATATAATATATATTATATATATATTATATTAATTATTTAAAATAATAAGAAAATAATACTTCTCCAATTTTTGACTGAGTCAAAAGTAATTATTTCATTAGTCATTGGCATGATCTGTCTCTCTATTTAACCCGTTGCCATGATCTGATTCTTCATCTTGTCCTGGTGGTGAACCACACTGGTTGGATCAAAATGCGTTGACAAATGAATTTTGATGCGATTATAATTGAAAAAATTCTTAGAAACAAATTTTTTTTACTAAAAAAATGAATGGAAAACATTAAAAAAAATAAAGTTTAAAAATATATAAATTAAAAGAAAAAAAATTAAATTAATAAGAATATTTATTTAAAAATCCATTACAAATAAGGGAAAATAAAAAATTATAAAAAAATTAAAAATTAAAAACAAAATACAAAAACAAAACTTCAAAATCTATTTAAGATAATTGTATTAAATCAATTTTAAAGAATAGAAAACCAAATATTAAAAAGTTATTAAAAAACAAGAAATACAACAGTGAAGGAATGGGCATTTCTTGTTGAGTACCCTACCCCGCACAGCCCGTTATCGCATCTCGTCCCTCCATTCATAGTCTAAGTAGTGGGCTAAGGTGTTCGAGAAGGACAAAGAGGGGATGATGGGGATGGAGTACTTGTGAGGCAGTCATACTTTTAATTCATTTTGTTTTTAGTTTTTGTTTTTCAATAAAATTTTAATTTCATTTTCAGAAGTTATTTTTAATGTGGAGGCTTACTCCCCTCTCGGTTCTCCAGAAGAGGGTTTCTATTTCCGAGCACATAATGGGCACATTCAAAAAGTAATCAATCGACTGCTTCTTGTTGAATGGTTTCTCGATGGTTTAAATAAGAAGCTTATCCCCTCTCGATTCTATGGAAGAGGTTTTCTCTTGTATGGATTGGTCTATTTATTTGTAAGTCCTTCTAGACTCGAGTTATTGCAGTATGTTTTCCATTCAAGGTTTGGTCACTATATTGCTTTATCGATTTTAATTCAAATGGCATACTAACGTTGCTTAGCTTTTATTTTTCTTGAAAAGAAAATCTCAAATTTTCCATTCATCAATAGCCTTTTCTGACTTTCAAAATTTCACTTTGTGTTCATCTTTTTCCATTATCTCACTTTTCTTGCCGGTTTTCATATAAATCTCTATCAAAAAGATGTTGCTACAGGATATATGTAAACTTGACCATCAACATTTTTGTTGTTGACATTAGATTTGAAATGATGACAGAAAGTGACTTTATTTTTCATTGCGGATACATCAAACACATGTGATCTCTTTGATGATAGCATGTATGAAGATTGGAGGTGGGCAGGGTTTACTCAAAGTACCTGAATTTGACCTTCTAGTTTCCATTCTCTTTCTTTGTTACACAATGAATACGGTTAATTTTTCCAATGAAATTGATATTTGTTTGGATGGATTCGATGAAACTGAATGATACTTAAAGAGACCCTTGCTTAAAGCTCATTCTTGCTTAATACTAAGTATTAGCACTACCCACCTAAAAGGCACAAAAGGGAAAAAGAATCTTTCATGAATTCTTGTAGGAATCCATTGTGGACTATGGCAAACATACGTGGAGAAAGGAAATTCAAAGACAAGCAAATTGTAGCTAATTGCAAGACTTCTCTAACAGAAGAAGATTAGATATCTTAACATATACCACATAAAAGATTCATATAGCATAACAAATAACCCTTCTGGTTGAAAGGATTAGATTTCCTGTAAATTTCTTCCTTTTTTTCTATGAAATGATTCTATTGGAAAATAGAATGGAAATCTATTGACAACCAATTTAGCCTATTGATTTATTTTCATTACATGATCCATTCCAAAATCTCCAAAACTAGAATGGATTTTGAGCATTAGGGGAATTTTTAGGTTTAAAATGGGCCTCCTAAGGAAATTATAAAATAATAGTGGAAATAATAAAATAAGATTAGATTACATCATCAAATTTTAGAGGGAAAATGAAAAAAAACTATTTTTTTTCAACTCATATTTTCAACTTATCTCCCTATGGGTTTACTCAAATTTCAAGCGGAAACACTCATTGGATGTGAAATTTGATTCCTCATCAAAAGAGTACCCATGTTGCATACTTTTCATGGACCCTACTACATGCAACACGAAAAATACATGAAAAGTGTGATTGCAATAAGATTTTTTCATGTAGCATGGTCCATTTAAAGTATGAAACATGGGTACTCCTTGGATGAGGAATTAAATTTTGAAGCCAACAAGTACTCCCACTTGAAATTTAAGTAAACAATTAGGGAGATAAGTTAAAAATACGAGTTGAAAATCTAGTTCTATTGTTTTATTATTTTTTAATATTTTTACCTTTTCACTCCAAAAATGTTGAATCATCCCCCATGGTTCACATCATCATCTTAAATCCTATTGGTTCTTATAAATTTTATTTTGGTTGTACATTTTCTTAATGAAAAATGGTTTCATATAAATGAAAGGAGAAGATCTGCTTTAGAAGAATAGCAACCACCTCAGTCAACCACCAAGTTCACCAACACCCATGCCATCCGGTACATGCAAATTATCTCATCAATAGTCCATTGTGGTTATACATGAGTGCAATCAAGATTATGTTTATATGATCATTATGACATAATAATATTCAAATGGTATTGAATATATCTAAACATTACAACAACTTAAAAATTCAAATCACATAATCTCCAACTTTTATAGACACCTATACCTACCTACATTGTATGATATGGTTGATTTCTTGTTGTTATTGTTGGGGGTGAAAACAATAAGAATTAAATTAGAGTTAGAATTTCTAGCTATAGAAAATGATATGAATGTCACAGCAAATGGAAATAAGATGGGTCACACCATTATTATCAACCTAAATGATGATGATGAATGTGAGTCTTCTTGCATTGTATTTGTTGAAGGACTTTGATGATCCAACCCTTGCCCAACAAAAAATAAATAAAAATTAATGTAGTGAAGTTGTACGCACTCCCACAAAACCCTGACATACTTTATTACATTACGCACAAGATTATGCACGTCTCTGAATATATAAGTAGGTGGTCCAATTGCTCGTTCCCTCTTTTCATAGATTCATATTTTGGTATTTTTGGCTAGTTTTCACATATTCATATTTTAGTATTATTCGCAAGTTTTGATTGATTAACATTTTGGTTTATTCTTTACCAACCATTTTTTGTTTTGCTCATCATGTGGTGGTTTTGGGTTTTGCAAGTTATTGCTTGAAATTCAACCAATTTATGACACGACTCACATTGGTAGGTTCTCTCTATTTCTTTAGCGATTCTTAACTTCAACATATGAATGCACTCAATGCACCTTATTCGCTGAATGGGCCTAGGTTGTTTCATGCAAAATATTAGCCTTAATGCATAGGGGATGACCAACGTTATTTACCTCTCAAAACCTCATATCTGGAGATAAGATGGTAAGGATGGAATCTTGACATTACCTATACATGGAATGTTATATTAGTGATCTGTTTTTATCAAGATTTTTTCGGAATTTTATATTAGTGATCTATGTTTATCAGTTTTTTTTACATTTGATATCATTGATTTCTATTATTACTTTTATTCATTTTTATTAGGATTGAAAATTCAAAATATTCCATGAACACATGATATTTCGAATTTAGTTGTTGTTTCAATGTTAATGTTGGATGAAAAAAACATGTATTTTTATATTATGGGATGTTTCCAATTACAAGACATGAGTAGATTGAATCTAAATACATTATAAATTTTATCCTTAGTAACTAATTCTCAGGCCTAATCCCTTTCCACAAGTTATCACTTCACAATTAAATCAACCATCTTACAATTATTTTAATTCCTATCCTTACTTAGACACATCATAACATTGAATTCCAATTAATTATATAAACAACCATGACATTTAGTTCTATTAAATTATTAGAACCACCATGACACTTATCCAAAAAATAGATCATTTTCACTTGAGTGGAACTCTTGGCTTGATCCCAACACCTTTACAATGTAATGCATAACGTTGATTTTTCATAAAATTACTTCGTATTGATTAAAAATATATAAATAACAATACAATTTTTTTTGTGTAAGCTTGGTAGTACTTCCTTTTTATATTAATTATATATAGGCAGGTAATAAAAAAATATGTCTAGTGGCCTCAACCTACCTGAGGGAAACCAAGTTTGTTGGCCATCGATCAACATCATATGCCATCCAAAATAAAATTTGTTTTACAATAATCATCCATGATATGTTTGCTACTGTATCTACTATATGCTTATTCCTTTGACTTATAAAGTTAATTCTATCTATCATAAGAACAAAATTTACTTTCTACTACTCTGCATTAGTCATCAGATGACTCAATAGGATCCAGGTCCTTGGCACTCGACCCAGGCAGTTCGTTTTGCAACAAGGTTTGAATTTTTTTTTCAATTCACCGAAAACAAAGGTTCTGATGATATTGTTGTACCTACACTACCTGAATCTCCTTCTAGATATCCTTTAGACTTGGCTCCTCCTAATGAGCCTGCATTGGATCTTATATATCCTTGTATGATGTCATGGCCCTGGCCAGTAGGTTCTTCATGACCTAGTACTACTGGATGGTCTCTCTGAACAATGTTTGATGACCTCTTATGTGCCCCAGAACTATGAGTAGTGGCTCCAAGTCCTCCACTGGAAGCACTTAATTCGCCACCTTGGTGTTTAGTTGTACATCCCATGTTGATATTATGAATTTTACCTATGCTGAGTTCCTCTATGGTATGCATGTATTAAGTTTTGCATGCTTTCCTCTCTAGTTTTCCTTCCAATTTTTCATTGGTTTTGGCTCATCGAAGCCATCGAAGTCTTCATTTTCTTTTATGCTTGTTTTCCAGCCTGACAACCTCATTTTCTTCCTTGCCTCAATGCTACCTTCACCATACTTTCCTTCTAAAATTCTTTCAACCCCCACCCCTCGCTCATTCTTTCTTGCTCCTGGTGTCACAGAACTAGATTTAGAATGGTAGAGGAGTCAAATAAAGGTGTAATGGTAACATAAGTGCAAACATTATAACCAATCCAAATTTCATTCATGGCCTTCAACCTTTCCTTGTAATACATCTTTACAGAATAACAACTTCGAGTTTTCTTTCGACAACCCGGGTGTGCCTAAGTCCCTTCCCATCTTTCCTTGATCTTTTCTACATGCAATAGTAAGGGAGTCGCTTCCCTCCACCGCTAAATTCCCCCCTCAGGGTTGGCAAACTTGATTCCATGTTGAGGTCTATCTCTACCTAGGGTTGCTAATAAACAAGGTCTAGGGTGACCAAAGAAAGAATTGAAAGTGTTGGTTCAGTTTTAGCAGCTAATGCAGACCCACTAGAGTTGATATTCCCCAACAACTACCTCTTTCCTTTAAGAGTTTTGGCATGTCCCTATAGTCCATCTTGACTTAGGATGACCAAGATATAATTTAGCTACCTACACAACATTCCCCTTCGCTTAAATTTTGGGCCTCAACCAAATCATACTACCATTTTCTCTATAGAATACTTTCCATGGTGACCCTACTAGTCACATTGGGGTTCTAGTCCCCCTCCTCCGTACTGATACCCTGCTGCCTCTTAGGATTACCCATTTTCCATAATGATACTAGTTGGTTGAGCTTCCCACAATTACTATTTCCCAACATCCCTTTCCTACCCCTTGGTATTTGCATGCCCCCCACTAACTAGATTAATAAGGTTGGGCCTATCTTCCATTTTCCCTAACCCCCTCACACCCCACACTCGTTCTGGAGACTAACAGACCACTGGAGGCTATTAAAGGAGCCATAGCCTCTTCTCAATCCCAAGCTACTGATTTTCAAGGTGGCAATTTCCAATTTCATTTTGAGGGATCTGAGAGTCCCTCCTAACCCTCCATAGATCCCCTCTTCCCCCGCCATCCTTCCATAATATGTAGAAAATACATAAACATACATTAAAAATAGAGAATTGATCAAGAATTCACACACTCTTCCATATATTGTACCAATTAAGAAACCAGACATCAACAACATAAGATTGGACCAAAATTTTCTGGAAACGTTCAACAGAACGCTCATTCGATGCCAAACTTGCCTCCAAAATTGCAACATTGATTCCAAATCTAGACATAGGAAGGCTCGAGTTACATACCAGTATCTTTCTAGGGCTATGAAGGTGAAATCTAAGTGTCGGAGACAACCCCTTCTATCATAGTCCTGGTTCTCCTCTCGGCTTCCAATCTTGTCACTTGACTCTCGTTCCCTTCTCCAACCTTGCATGCATACACTAATCTCCCTCAACACCTTTTTGCCTTGAAATTTCACCCACCTACCATTTGTTTTCTCAAGTCCGCCCCCACGTCCCTCACTCTCTTGGTACCTTCTATCGTGTTTATGTGGGGTTCTTGGATGGGCTGCCCACGTACCATAACCGTCTATCCTTCTACCATGTCAATGATCCCCTTCCAGATCTTCTCTTCCTCCACACCCCGATCGGGGGTAAATAACAATATATATATATATATATATATATATATATATATATTATATATATAATATATATATATAAGAGAGAGAGAAGAGAGAGAGAGAGACGAGAGAGAGAGATTATCATTAAATTATTTTATATATAAGACAGAGAGTTTTATTTGGTATTTGTTTAGAACTAAATTGTAATATTATTTATTTAATTAGAATTTAAATATGTTTTTTATCTTTACTTACATTTGATACTATGATTTTTTTTATTAAACTTTAATTATGTAAGTTAATTTAATTTAATTGATGTGGAAAATTAAAACTAATTGTTAATGGAATTAATAATGTTATAATGTTGTTCACAAAAACTTTAAAATTAACTGCTGAATCAAAAAGTGTCACTGATATTAATACAATTTTTGAAAATTAAAAATTGGACTCCTTTCAAACATCTAGACTTGACAATTCGCTGCTATTACAACTAAAGCACTAAAATTGGCCTTAAAATTCACTCCCAACTCTGAAAGTGATTGGTGCAATAGTAGCTCCATAATTTTCTATGGATAGTTTTTTCTTTTTGAAATAATGGCTTTGACAAGGCACCTTTAAAAAAAAAAAAAATAAATAAGACTTTTAAATCAAAATATTAAAAAAAACAATAGAATCATCTCTCTCTCTCTCTCTCTCTCTCTCTCTCTCGCTCTCTCTCGCTCTCTCTCTCTCTCTCTCTCTCTCTCTCTCTTATATATATATATATATATAATACTCCTTTCTTAAATTAAAAATCATAAGATTTTAAAAATTACAACTTACACGTCTGATATGATTTTAAAAATTGTAAATAAACTAATAAACCAATAAATTAAAAATGAAGAAGAGAAAACCCAAATAATAATAATGATAAAATGTCCCCGATGGGGGTGTTTGGTGAGACAAATAGTGTAGGGGGGTGATTCTCCCACCCCATAATAATGAATACATTAATTATCTTGGTGGAATGGATGCCCCCATTCAATTTAATGATTTCCAAGATTGAGGAGGCAAAGACATTCTTCTTATGAGACAGAGGTGTCCTCTCATATAAGCATTAGTGAATCTATCTTTCTTGTTGGAAAGTTTTCATTATATATATGGCTAGTGGTATTAAATGTGTTGGCATTGATGTCGAAATTCATGCTGGGGATCAGGTTGAGAAGTTGGCATTACCTAACAGTTAGCAAGTGTGATGGAAGCAGATGCTATAATTGATATGCTTGATATGTCAAGCTCAAGGGGAGTCTTTTGGTTGTTGCAGTCTCCAGTATACAATCCCCATAGTAGCTGGCTTATTGGAAAATCCATAAAATGATGACTACTATGGTTGGTAGTCAAGGATTCCAAGCACACAGACAAGGGTTAAGGTGCAAATAAAAACATATATTTTATAGCGATTTTTCATGTAGAAAATGTGCTCAACAACTATATAAGACCTACGCCATTGGAAATTTATCAGAAAGAAGATTCCAACGGTATGTGGAAGTCTGTGAATTGCCTCGTGGATTAGGATTTATTCCTAGTCAAAGTTTGGTGACTTAAGTCCATGATAGTAGAGATAAAAAGTGATTGGAGGAGTCTTGGCGCATGGCCAAATTTGGCGGCAATGCCAAACTCAAGGGAGATGATGGTGGAGCCTTTATGTGAAGAAGGAAGTCCTGAGAACTTCGAAAGGCTCAGAACCTTAAAATATCAGAGGTCGTAATATTGAAGGTCAAAATATCAGAGGGTCAAAGTCTCGGGAATCGATTCTCGGAATGTTGAATATCATTGAAGGCTCAGAACATGAGAACTCGATATTGGAAGTATTGAATATTGGAGAAGGCTCAAAACATCAAACCCAATATTGAAAGGATGAATATCAGAGCCTAGAGTGCTTGAAACCTTGGAAGCTCATAAGTTCTTTGTAATGCAATTCTTTAAAAGCATTGACGTTGTGAGGAGTAGGGAATTACAAAGGAAATTTGTTGCAAAATCAAAGAATGAGGAACCCTTTCTCTTTCCTCTAATAGTACACATGGAAGTCATTGATTGGCCTTGAGGAGCTGATAGTGGCACATGAAGTCATCATGAAGTGGTAATAAGGAGGACACGTGGTAGTTGGATTCATCATTTTGGGTGTCATAATGGGGAAAATCCTAGTGACATGTGTCACCACTAAGGGGAAGCCATGTGGAGATGATGACATCAACATGATGTCATCTCAGAGGTCAGAATATCGAAGTTTGGATATCTTGTAACTTCTATACAACTTTTATTTGAAAAAGTTACAAGACATCGGGCTTCCAATTTGTATTGGCGTTTGGTCGTGGAGACCCAAAGAACCAAGGGCACAAAGTAGGGCCTAGAACCTAAGTACTATGTATCATATCAGAGGTTGGAGATTTTGGAACTCCACTGTAATTTCATTTTAAAAAATTTATGATACGAGGAAGCTCTGATGTGTTAGCACTTGGTTGAGGAAGCTAAAATAACCAAGGCAGAGAGAAAATACATAGGGAGATAGGCACCCAACGAAAGCCTGAAGGCCTTAGCAACAAAGTGCTATGTTTACGATCATAGGAAATGGTCCTATGGTGGAAAAGTGTTAAGGAGCTAAGTAAAAGGGCCTAAAGGCATCAGAATCTCGTAATATCATAATGTCAATGTAATATAAAGTTATGATATGTTGTTTCTATGAAATTGCACTGTGGTGTAATGTTACGATATTTTGGGCTCTGATATTGCAGTACAAAGGAGTATCTAGGATGGATGAGTTGACAGCTGAAGAGTAAATGAGCACAGAGGAGTTGGTCACTGGTACAAATAGTGATTGTCTAAGATCGATGGGTCTAGGTAGAAAGAACCATGATTATCATAAAAGAGTGTTTGGCCTATCTCAAGTTGAAATCAGCTTCCTTTGATCTCCCATGCACACCTCATTAAATTAAATGGAGAACCAAGAAGCCATGCCTAAGTACCTGTCAAACTCTATAAGCCATGAATAAGCATGGAGAACCTTGTTGGAGTGTGCACTTTGGCTGAGAATTAGTTCTCAATATGGAGAAATTCTCAAATGCCCATTCTTGGTGGTTAATCAGGCAGTAGTGGCCTATTCAGATGCAAACAATAGAATGGAAATCCATGCAAAAGTACACTCTTAGGAAGAGTGGATTACAATAGAGGAAACATCGACAATTACATAAAAAAGGAACAAAACCCAGGATTGCAGTTGAGAAATGTGGGGGAATGCAACATTTTCTAGTGAGCCAATTAGAGAGTGTTTTGCATGAGTGCATCGTTGATTGAGGCTGAGTGAACCTGTGCTAAGGTGTGAGAGGCCGAGAGTGCTTGTGGAATATAAGGGGTCAAGAGGTGAAGTGTATGCTACCAAGAGAAGAGGGCCAACGACATTATGATGTTGTGGTGTTGACAAAGGGTTGTGTGGGTTGTGTGTTAATAAATTTTGTGAGTGGTGTTTGGTCAATTTAGTGTCCTAAATTTCTCTACATAAATTATCAATCCGAGTATCGTAAATTGATAAAGTGTAGTGCACTATATGAGCTAGATGACCCTTCTTACTTCAATGTTTTTGAGTTTTATGTTGTTTTGGGGTTTTTGATCCTTTAATCCCTAATGATTTACAATGTACTTAACAAAATCTTAAATCTAACTACTATAAAAACTGCTAAGATCCTAAGGAAATGAGAACTAAAAAGAGCTTAAGTGAGATTTGGAAGCAAAGTTTAATCAAGAAATGAAAACAAAGTTTTTATTTCTAATCATATCATTATTTCCAAATCATGAGCTACAAACTTTAAAAAGTAAAATTGCAACTATTGTCTATCCAACTAAATGAAATATTGTCTAATCCATGACAAGAACAAAAATAAATGAAATTCTAAAAGTGAAAGTGAAATTGCAATTGTCTATTATGGAAACAAAACTAAAATGAAATACTAAAATTGAAAGTGAAATTACGACTACTGTTTAGTGTATTGCAGAAACAAAACTTAATGAAAAAATGAAAGTGAATTTGCAACAAAACTAAATGAAATACTTATTTACTCTGCCTCTCAATTTTGGAAGACAAACTTCCTTGGGATGACATTTTGAGGAATTTTGTACTTCATTATTCTAACAGAAAATAAACGAAAAAACACAGAAAAGACTCATTGCATAAATGAATTATTCAAAAACTTAGTTTAAGATGAATCATCAACTAGAAGGGCTTTTTAGAAACATTCACCTACACCATGAGTCACTAAACTAGTAATAAAATGGCAAGAACAGTAATGGCACTGATCAGTTTAATTGAAAACCTAAAGACTAATGAAACAACAAATGAAACAAACTACTCTACACTACTAAATTCAACTTCTAACTACTGATAAGAAACAAAAAAGAAATTAAGCAGAGAGAACTATCCTGCACTAAAAGAAGCTATTCTACATTAGGAAAGAAATAATGCATTATAAACAAGGTTAGTATGGAAATGATTATAAACACTATGAGAAGGAATGGTAAATTTACAGTTTGAAATTGAAAAGACAAAACAAAATGAAATGAAACCTTGGTCAATGTAGGGGCCCTCTGCAGCTGCTCAGGTTATGTGTAGTTAATCAAAACCCCCAAAAATTCTTTTAAATATCCATGAAACTTGCGGTCTTCATATTAAAAAAACAGAGTAAATGAGTTTTCAAAATTATAGAGCAGTAGTTTGAGCTTAATGCATCACGAAAATTCAAACTTATTCTGCGTTCTTCACATAGGTATTTATAAGGAAATTATACAACTGTTTATGGAGAAAAATAAGCTACAGCCAAAACACGTAGCAGACAGGCACACCGAATTCTCTTCCTCGGCTGCTGGAGACATAAATCTAAGGTGATGGATGTTAGATTCAGTTGCACAGATGGCTATTTAAGTCCGTGGATTTATGAAGTTATTTCGGATCCCCATCACTTTGAAACGTATAAAAAACAGAGTCCTATTTGCCTTAGGTCTCTACATTTGACTTCTCCTTTGACCGGAGTCTTGTACCATCTTCCTTGTCGACCCGGGCTAGGTGAATAGGACACGATCCATGTCATGATTTTTTCTAAACCACCCATGTAGCTATTTTCTCCTTGTCACACCTAGAACTTGTTAAAGCAGGGAAGTAGCTGTGGAACAGCCGATTAGCTGCAGAATAGGTTGTGTTCCATAGCTAAAAGAAAAAACTTATTCAAATAGCAAACATAAAAGCATAGCATGTAAATCACTAAAATGTTCCCCTTAAGGCAATGTATACCGGTTATTGATGATAGGGATGCATTTTCTTCATGGAAAAACAAAGAAAATGAAGGAGAAGAGTTGCAAAGGAAAGGGTAGTTTTGAGGCTCAACATACCCCCACTGCAAGACTATTTCATGCCCCCATGCAAGCAAAATTGTGAACTTCCTCCTCCTACTGCATTTGTTTTGATACTTTAGCCAACACATCCAACTTCCTCTTCTTGCTTTTCTTTGCACTGACTGCCATCCTTGCCTTCCTCATGAGAAATCTATACATGAGATTAATAAGTGCCCTGTTCAACTTCTTATTTTTCTTTTTCATATTCCTATTCTTCTTGTGCCATAAACCCAAGTGAAGCATAGCATTTTCATGAATAGCTCTATCCAGCTTATTCTGTTCCTTTAAGGTTTCATTTTCTCTTTGGATGTGCCTATTCAGAATTTCTAGCTCATAGATATCCTGTTTGAAGGAGCTAGTTAGAGTTTCTTGTGAGGTGGTAGGCTACTCTGGATTAGCTGAAGTCCTTGGGTCTACTGATGTACGATTTTTCTCTAATAAACTTTTGCAATATTAACAATGTGCTACTCCATTTGTTTTTTAGTGTAGAAATTGGAATCCCTTTCTTAAAAACTGAAATGTCCATACCTGGTTCTTTAAGAATCACCTTCCAAGATTCATTATGAGATTTGTTCTTAAACCACCTTTCTCCTAGCCTTGGGATTTCTGTTGCTTCAGCTATGAAGGACTCGATAACTGCAAATTTTATGTCACCTATTTCTACTTTCATGCCATCAAATGACCTGGCAAAGGATTTGGTGATTTCCTTATGGTAACCATTGAATTTTTCAATAAAACACAACCAACCAACCTTCTATAACATTCCCTTCAACTGCAGATAGCCCTCCATATATTTTACCCCTGTGGGTTCAGTTCTAACAATAAGCCCCATAATCTTTGTTCTCGGCTACCCTACAAAACTACTCTCACTGTTTGAGAAATGGAATGACTACTTATATGGTAATAAGAAGATTGTGTACACAAAAGTAGAATGATTATGGATATGGAAATAGGAGGACATGGTTTATGGGAACATAATGACAAGGAATAGAATGACTGTGAATATGAAACAAAACGAATCTATATATGGAATATATGGAAACAGAGTAGCTGTATACAAAAAAGGTGTGGAAATAGAGTGACTGTATGCACAAAGTGGCTATGTAAATATGAGAGAAAAACTGAAGAGTTGGCATGTAATAAATGAACAATGAGGGTTTGAAGAGTCATATATGGGTAGGTCATGTTGTTAATCTGACCGTTAACATGTGTAGCAATAGAAGTTCGGTTAAGTATGAATTATGGAGTTTAAAACAGAGATCAGTTATGAAGGAATCATTGGATCGTTTGTCATTGAACATGGAAGATATGGCGGAGACATCGTGGCTATCAAATCACATAACGATTAACCAAGGAGAAATGTGATCATACATGTTATACAAGCTTATGTTTTTGAATTTCTTTTTGAAATAACTTTTTGTATTTTACCTTTGGAACATTACCTTCCTCTTGCTAATATTTTGATGTTTGCTCCACTGGTTCTTTAGGCATGATTGGTCTCGAAAGTTGATTTTTCTTCAATTACCTGCATACAAGATTTTATTATGAACTAGACACTTTGTGCTTGGATTGATAATCAAACTATTGCTACAAAATCATATTAGCTGCAAAACAGGATCAACTACGGAACGGAATCAGCTACAGAACATGAAAACAACTATAAAATGTGAAACATAGAGTAAAATATGGCTTATGAATGGTTGAAATGGAAATGGTTGTGTAAGTGAAAATATGACGAGATGATAAATGAAAATGGAGATGAAAGAAATGTTGGAAAAGAAAAATGTATTGGTGAAATATGGCAATGGAGTGAAGTGAAACTGTAAAAATAGAGTGAAATGAGATGAGACAATGAATTTTGCAGAATGCAGAGTGACTGTGGCTTTTTTCACCAATTTTTCATAAAGGAAATGGAAAATATAGGGTGTCAAAAACTTCTTATTTCCTTGTATTTTCTGTATAAGCATGCCAATTAGTGATTGGTTTTCAACCTTTATAACTTTTTTTTTTTTAGATAGGAAAAATAAAGACTAAGTTGGTGGAGAAGAAGGATTCTTCTTCACTAACTTCATTTCAGAATTTTTCTAGAAGATCTTGATGAATTCCTCCTTTGAGATTGATTTTTGATATATTTCAATCTATGACCATTCACAAGAAGAGGAGTTTGACTTTCATCTATTGTTCTGATCCTCACTGCTCCATTACTAAAAAAAATTTCAATCTCATATTGCCCAAGCCAATGAGTTTGAAACTTCCCTTGAAAATATTTAAACTTTGAATCAAATAACAGTGCCCAATCTCCCTCTTGAAACCTCTTGTCCTTGATATATTTGTCATGCCATTTAGCCCTCTGTTGTTGGAGTATGCCAGTCCTTTGGAATGCCTCTTGTCTGATTTCATCAGGTTCATTTAATTGCTCTAGTCTATGCTTTTGAGCTTTTGATAATTCCATCCCCAACTGGACTTCCATATTAAAATTTCTTATTTGGAACTGTATAGGGAACAAGACTTACTTCCCGAAACAAGTTCATAGGGTTTATGTCCCGTTGTGTTCCTCCTATAGTTTTATAGGCCATAAGGCTTCAAGAAGCCTTTCTGCCCAATCTCTTTTATGCAGAAGTACAGTCCTGGTGAGGATTCCTTCAATCACTTTATTTGTAGATTCCACTTGACCATTTGCATGTGGATGATAAGGAGTTTATTTCCTATGCTTGATCTTGTACTCCTCCATAAGCCTTTTCATCATGTTGGATGTGAATTGAGATCCCTGATCTGTCACAATTTCTCTTGGAACACCAAAACAAGTAAAGATGTCCTCAAAAAGAAAACTAACTACAGATTTTTCGTTAGCAAAAGGTAATTCTTTGGCTTCTACCCATTTGGTGACATAATCAGTGCATACCAATATATATTTTCTCTGGTTAGATGGAGGATTGATTGGTCCAATAAAGTCTAAAGCCCACTTTTCAAAGGGTTCGATAACTACCTGAGTTTCTAATGGCATTTCATTTGAGGGAGAAGGTTTCCCTACCCTTTGGCAATTGTCGCACCTCCTGACATATTCTTTAGCATCTTTGAAGATGGATCGCCAATAATATCCTAAAGAAAGGATTTTATAGTTTTTCCTCTTGTCAGCAAAGTGTCCACCACACGGCTCATCATGACATGCTTTGAGAATATCAAGCATTTCATCTTCCCTGACACACCTTCTGATCATAAGATCTGGCCCTGTTTTATATAATTTGTTAGTGATCCATGAATATCTTGCACTCTCTTGAATAATCTTTCTTTTCTCTCTAGGAAACAAATGTGAAGGTAACTTCCCTGTAACCAAGTAATTAGCAACATCTGCAAACCAACAAGTTTGATTAGTTACTACAAAAATATATTCATCAGGAAACTTATCTTCAACTGGAGAGTCTTCTTTGATATTCTGAATCCTGGACAAGAAATCAACAACTGTGTTTTTTTTCCAGGTCTATCTAGCACAGTAATGTTGAATTCTTGCAAAAGTAAAAGCCATCTTGTAACTCTGCCATTAGTAATAGGTTTATTCATCAAATATCTAATTGCAGATTGATCTTTATCAACAAAGGTTTCATAGCCTGTTATATAATGTCTGAACTTATTAATTGCATGAACAACAGCTAAAAATTCCTTTTCAGTCACTGTATAATTCAACTCAGTGGGAGTCAAGTTCTTACTTGTATAGTAAATGGCATAAGGAATCAAATCTTTTTGTCCCAATATAGCTTCTAGAGCTGTATCTGAAGTATCTGTGGAAATATGGAAAGGAAGTTTCCAATTTGGTCCTCATAAAATGGGTGCTTCAGATATTTTTGCTTTCAAGGTTTCAAATGCTAGTTGGCAATTAGGATTCCAAATAAATTCACAATATTTTGTAAGCAATTTGAAGAGTGGAGATGCTATTTTAGTGAAGTTTTCTATAAACCTTCTATAGTATCCTATAAATCCTAGAAAACTTCTAACATTATTTTGGCAACTTGGAATTGATAACTTAGAGATGAATTCAACTTTAGATTTGTCAACTTTAATCCCATCTCATGAAATGTGATGTGCTAAAACAATACCTTCTGTAAACATCATAAAACATTTTTCATGGCTTAGTGAAAGGTTTGTTTCTTTACATATTTTAAGAACTTTTTCCAAATTTTCCAAAGCTTCTTCAAATATGTTTCCATAGACTGTAAAATCATCCATATATACCTCTACACAATCATGTATTAAATCAGAAAAAATTCTTAGTACTGCTCTTTGGAATGTTGCAGGTGCATTACATAACCCAAAGGGAAGAAATCGGTAGGCAAAAGTTCCCCATGGACAAGTAAATGTGGTTTTATCCTGATCCTCAGGTGCTATTTAAATTTGATTATAACCACTAAAACCATCCAAGAAAGAGAAATACTTCTTACCTGCTAATGTATCTAATAGTTGATCTATAAAGGGCAAGGGAAAGTGATCTTTCAGGGTTGCTTTGTTCAATTCTCGGTAATCAATGTACACCCTCCATTTAGCATTCTTTTTAGGGACAATTACCAAAGGAAAAACCCATTGGCTATCTGAAATTGGCTAAATGAAGTTTACATTGACTAATTTTTGGAGCTCTTCTTTCACAATTTCCCTAAGATTTCGATTCATTCTTCTTTGAGGTTGTCTGATTGGTCTACTGTTTTCCTCAATATATATATGATGGGTACAAGTATTAGGATCAATACCTTTCATGTCGGTGTACTCCCATGCAAATGCAATAGAATGTTTTTTTAATGTTTTGGTTAGTTCTTCTTGTTGTAGTTTCTCCACGTTTTTGTTTTTGTTCAATGTCCTACCTAGAAAAATTTCAGTTGTATAGCTACCAAAATTTTCCATAGAATAGAGACACATCTACCTATATGACAAGTATTCAACATTAGATTTTTCTTGAAATTGTGCATGATCATATTCTGAAGATGTTTCATAATTTTCCAATGTGTTCAAAATTTGACTATCTTCACTAATTTCTGACATATTAAAGAGAGGTTGAATATCATCTTCATCATCAATCCATTCCTTGTAATCTATTTCTGTGATTTCTTTTGCTGGAGGATACAAAGTAAATTTCTTTGTTGAATTACCATAAGAAATATACATGTCACCAGATCTACAACTAATAAAAGCATCAGTTGTGGCCAGGCAAGGTCCTGCTAATATGAATGGGTGTCCTCCTAAATTACTCTTGGGAGTTAAGATCATGAAATTAACAGGATACTCCCAAGAATCTAAGGATACTAAAATATCTTCTAGTACACCATCTGGTTTGATTACTGATCTATCTGCAAGTTGCAGTAAAGTAGGTGTGTAAATAATATTAGGAAGTTTAAGTTGCTCCATAGGTTGTCTACTCATGATATTTATTGCTGCCCCTAAGTCAATCAATGTATTTGGAATTTCAATTCCATTTATTTTTTTCTTGACAATTGGACTTCCTGGATCCACATATTTCTGCATGGCAATATTTCCCATCATTATGTCTGCTATATTTCCTACTGTTGAGTGTGGAGCATGATTGTTCAGAGGTCTTTGTGTTCAGCTGGATGTATACACCACAAAGTTTGTACACTCCTCCACGCGGGGGGTCTGGGGGCTAGCGGTCCCCCGGTGGGGGCTCAAGGGTAGAGCCCCTGAAGCTAAAAAATAGATGTAAAATTTCCTTGTAAAAGTATAGTAATTTCTAGTGAATTTGGGTCGTTCATTAGGTGGATGATCTGACGGTAGAAATTATTTTTAGTTTAGGGTTTTTTGCCCTAGAAGGCAACCCCTCTTTTCATATGAGGGCATTGTATTGAGGTTGTGTAATAGATGTGTATTCTCTGAGCGAGAAGTAGAGAGGTGAGGCCGTGAGAGAAAACAGAGGATATTACAACGGATCTAATGTAGGTTGTGTCTCTTCATTTTGCTGGATAATAAAAAGGAAGGATTGGTTGTTCAGGGTGGACATAGCCAAACTAGGTGAACCATGTATATTTGTGTCTCTCTTGTTTTAAGCATTTTTTGCATTTATATTTCTGCAATATTTTATGTGTTCCATTACTCTGTAATATATAATTTTCTAACACCTACGAGGTGAATGCTTTTTGTTTCTCTTGGTTTTATTCCTACTCTTTTAATGCTCAACTCATTTATTGTCTTGGATAGAATTGGAATTTATCTATGGCTTGTAACAAAAGAATTTTGATACAAACATTCTTCAATTCATCTACAAAATCATAATTGGGCAACAAGTTATGTTTCTCTACCCCTTTATCAATTTGTAGTCTCTTAGGAGAAGGTGTAGAAGTAGATGTTGCTTGGTCAATGATAGGAATTTTGTTCACTGATTCTTTTTGTTTTTCTCTTTCAATTTTTGGTTTTGGAGGGATGTTCCCTCAAAACTTTTATTGACTTTTAGATAATCTTCCTCAGAAGTGTCTCGTTCTTGAATAACTACAGAAGGTCTTTCCTTTTCTAATATCCTACCAAATATTAGTTGAACATCATTAAGATCTAGACGAGTAATCATGTAAGTTGGAAATTGTTTTCCTTCTACCATGTAAGCATTCTGAGGGTTTTTATTATTTGGGTTTGCTAATGGTTGGCAGGTACCTAGTTTGGTTTCTGCTGAAAGGGCAACAAGAGTGGAGGATTTTGACTTTTGTTGTGGGGGTTGTTATGGAAATGGAAATCAAAGTTGAGGGTTCTGATTTGAAAGTTGTGGCTGTTGATTTTGTGGGGGAGGATAATTTTGATAGGATGGAGGATATTGATAATATTGAGAAAATCTCCCATATGGATTTTGTACCCCTTGTGCCCACTGTTGAGATTGATACTGAGATTGACACTGAGGCCAAGGTTGCTGCCAAGAATTCCAGTTTAGTGGGGGCTGAAGATACATTGGATTGTTAAATCCCTGATTTTTTGGCCCCTGCCAAGGTCTTCTTGTGACAAAACAGATAGGTTCTACAGAATTTGGGATTGTTTCCTCTTGAAAGACAACCTTAAGACCTGGGATTGAAGGACAACCCTTGATTTCATGGCTTTCCGAACAGATCATACACGTTTCTACAATTTTTTCATCTAATGGGCATTCCCTTAGAGCATGCTTCCTTTTGCATTTTGGACAAAAAATGGCTAAAGCATCAACCTCTGTTTTCTACTTGTTTTGAATTTTAAGGGTGTCTAGTTGCTCACTAAGGCTCCCCAGAATATCAGTTTTAAACTCATCAAGCATATTACCATTCTTCCCTACTTACAGATCCAGTTGAAGATTTGTTTTCTCTAACAAGAGAAGGATCTCTCGGCCCTTTACCTATTTTTGATTTCCCTCTTGAGAGATGAACACACACTTCTCCTATGTCACTCAATGGAAGTTGAGAGATATCTCCCTTCCCCATCATGTTAAGGATATCTATCCACTCATCTCTAATGGCCTTCAACAAAAGAGCTTTCAAAGTTTCTTCATCTAAATTGTTCATCTTTTCTCTTTTCAAATTATAGTTGAATCTCTTAGTCAGATCTTCTAAGTTTTTATCCTCTCTTTGCATCATCTTGAACACCTCATCTTTATGATTAGTAGGCATGCAGTAATCCAAGTATCTATCCAAAAATTCCATTTTCATGTGATTCCGTGTTCTAATGGATTGAGTGACTAATCCCATGAACCATTTCAAAGCAGCCCCTTTTAGTGTTGAAGGAAACAATTTGAGTTTTTGAGAGTCTTCTAGATATTCATAAATTTTTTAGAAGACTTCAAACTCAAACTAAAATGTTTCAGGCTCCTCACTTCTCAACCCATAGAAGTTTGGGAGGATAGATGGTGAGATGTTTTTCGTTGTGGTATGTGTTTCCTCATCCACTATAGGGAATCCAAATGAGTTATCTACTTCCCTATTTCCTCTACCTCCTCCATTATTACCTCTACCTCCTCCATTGTTTCCTCTACCTCTCCCTCTACCCCCTCCTCCAAACAGTGAGAATTCTCCATCTTGTTCTCCTTCTACCATTATAGTTTCTTCAGAGTCAGTATAGGGTTCAACCTACAAGGTTATTCCCTCCTCCTATGGTTCTTCTATTAATGGACTATGGGAGAGAGAGTTTCTACTTCTTCTTCCTCACTAGGTATTCCTAATTCTTCAGCTACAATAGGCTCTCCTATGGAGGTGAAAAATGTTATCCCTGCTATTGGAGATTCAAAACTTTCCTCTCTTAGGACTATTTTGGTAGAGGAAGTAGGAGAATCTTCTGATTGAGTTTCTACCCCTTGAATTCTAGGAATCCTATGGCTGGGAGTACGAGTCTAGGATGGAGGTGTGTCTTTTCTAACTCTTGGTGGAGTAGGTGGTGTTATAGGAATCAAACTTCTGCCCCTAGCTATAAATCTACCCCTAGAGTCTCTTTCTCTATGCATTTCACTATTTTGTTTTGTTGGTTTTTTTTTGAATGTAAGAGATAAGGCTACCTAGTTACACTTCCCCGGTAATGGCACCAAAATGTTTGGTCGATTTAGTGTCCTAAATTGCTCTACATAAATTATCAATCTAGGTATTGTAAACTGATGAAGTGTAGTGCAGTATATGTGCTAGATGACCCTTCTTACTTCAGTGTTTTTGAGTTTTACGTTGTTTTGGGGGTTTTTATCCTTTAATCCCTAATGATTTACAATGTACTTAACAAAATCTTAAATATAACTATTGTAAAGACTGCTAAGATCCTAAGGAAATGAGAACTAAAATGAGCTTAAGTGATATTTGGAAGCAAAGTTTAATCAAGAAATGAAAACAAAGTTTTTATTTATAATCATATCATTATTTCCAACACATGAGCGACAAACTTTAAAACGTCAAGTTGCAACTACTGTCTATTCAACTAAATGAAATACTAAAAACTGAGAGTGAAATTGCAACTATTATCTAATCCATGACAAGAACAAAACTAAATGAAATTCTAAAACTGAAAGTGAAATTGCAACTGTCTATTATGGAACCATAACTAAAATGAAATACCAAAACTAAAAGTGAGATTACAACTACTATTTAGTCTATTGTAGAAACAAAACTTAATCAAAAACTGAAAGTGAATTTGCAACAAAACTAAATGAAATACTTAGTTACTCTGCCTCTCAATTTTGGAAGACAAGCTTCCTTGGGATGAAATTTTGAGGAATTTTGTACTTCATTATTCTAAGAGAAAATAAATGCTAAAACACATAAAATACTCATTGCATAAATGAAGCATTCAACCACTTAGTTTAAGATGAATCATCAACTAGAAGGGCCTTTTAGAAACATTCACCTACACCATGAGTCACTAAACTAGTATTAAAATGGCAAGAACAGTAATGGCACTGATCAGTTTAATTTAAAACCTAAAGACTAATGAAAGAACAAATGAAACAAACTAGTCTACACTACTGAATTCAACTTCTAACTACTCATAAGAAACTAAAAGGAAATTAAGCAAAAGGAACTATTCTGCACTAAAAGAAGCTATTCTGTGTTTGTAAAGAAATGATGCATTATAAACAAGGTTAGCATGGAAATGATTATCAACACTGTGAGAAGGAATGGTAAATTTACAGTTTGAAATAGAAAGGAAAAACAAAATGAAATGAAACCTTGGTTAGCACAGGGGCCCTCTGCAGCTGCTAAGGTTATGCGTACTTAGTCAAAACTCCAAAAAATGCTTTTAGATATCCATGGAACTTGCGGTCTTCATATTAAAAAAACACAATAAATGAGTTTTCAAAATTACAGAGCAGTAGCCTGAGCTTAGTACATCAAGAAAATTTGAACTTATTCTGTATTTTTCTCACCGATAGTTATAAGGAAATTATACAACTGTTTATGGAGAAAAATAAGCTACAGCCAAAACACATAGCAGATAAGCACACAAAATTCTCTTCCTCGGCTGCTGGAGACATAAATCTAAGGTGATGGGTGTTGGATTTAGTTGCACAGATGGTCGTTGAATTCCATGGGTTCAGGAAGTTGTTTCGGATCCCGTCACTATGAAACGTGTACAAAACAAAGTCATGTTTGCCTTAAGTCTCTACGTTTGACTTCTCCTTTGACCAGAGTCTTGTACCATCTTCCTTGTCGACTTGGGCTAGGTGAATAGGACATGATGCATGTCATGATGTTTTCCAAGATGCCCATGTAGCTATTTTCTCCTTCTAACACCTGGAACTTGTTAAAGCATGGAAGTAGCTACTGAATAGCCGATTAGCTCCAGAATAAGCTACATTCTATAGCTAAAAGATAAAAACTTATTCGAACAACAAACATAAAAGTATGACATGTAAATCACTAAAATGTTCTCCTTAAGGTAATGTATACTAGTTATTGATGATAGGGATGCATTTTCTTCATGGAAAAAAAAAGAAAAGGGAGAAGAGTTGCTAAGGAAAGGGAAATTTTGAGGCTCAACAAGTGGAACAACAAGTTGTTGTAGAGTGTGAAGGGGACGAAGTTTTGCATGAGAGAAGGGTTGTGGTGAATAAAGATGATATCAGGAAAAGTGGTTTCCATGCACAATAAACATTGGTTTCTTGATTTAGTGTGGGTTGAAGCCTGCATAGAGGAAGTTGCTTCTTGCATATCTAGTGGGTTTCTGAGAAGGCTTGGGGGTTAGTGCCTCCTAAAAGTTGGTTCTTGCATAAATTCAATGAGTTGCAAATTGGTGCTTGCAATAAATATGTGAAGTTGGTGCTTCTGATAAGATGATTAGGTGTCTACAAAAGGAGGGAGCAGTGCTTCCTGCTAGTGGGTGCTCGCAAATAATAAAAAGGAGTTGGTGCTTCCTGTCAGTGGTGGCTAACAAATAGATTGATGTAACAGAGTCGGTGATCTTGTTTTTACATTAATAATAACAACAATATTTGGTGTCTTTTTCCCGAAAGGGTTTCCATGTAAAACCTCTGTCTCATGTGTTTTCTACTCATGATGTCCCTTCTTGTATTGGGTTATATGGCTATTGTTATAGTTTGTTAATGGTTTCTCCCATAAAATGGATGCCAAGTTTGAATTAAAAATAAATTGGCATAAAAGCTGAAATCAACCTTAATACTTTTTCACCCCCTCTCAATATTAACATTGTTTCCATCAATTGGTATGAGAGCAAGGTTCCTTAAGGAATAACTTAATTTATAGAAGGTAGATCAAATGGAAACGATGGCTAATCAAGTTTGGCTAATAATAGAAGGAGTTCCATTTTTAAATGGGTCAGAATATGATCTCTAGAGTATTAGAATGGAATCCTATTTAATGGTAATCAATGAAGACATTTGGTTGTCTGTGATGTATGGAGAAAGGCATGAGCTCAATAAAATATCCAAGGAGGTTATCATGAAAGGGTTGTCAAAGCCATATGTTGATAAAGTAAGGCATTGTGAGACAACAAAGGAAATGCTAAACAGATTTCAATGTTTGTATGGAAAAGATTACAATGTGGCTCAAGAGGAGGTCGAAGAACCTTGCTCCTCACGTAGTGAACCTGAATCTATGAAGGGTGATAATAATGAGAAGAAGAGAAGGAAGAAGAATAAGAAGGGATCTAAATGGAAATATGCTCAAAATATTGAAGATATTTCTTCGTGTGAGCAAATTGTTGATCTTCACTCCAAGGATGATGAAGAAGAAGACTTGGATCAGAGACCATCTGACTCTATAGGTAAGTTATTGATTTGTGATAATTGTAAATATATAGATTATTTAGCCACTAGATGTACATATTCTTCTTTTTAAGATAAATATAGGCATGTATCTATTTGTTGTGAAGAGACACATAAATTTGTAGCAGTAGTAAATAAGAGTACCTCATTGAAAGAAGAGAGATCTTGTGTGTTTCCATCTATTAGCTCCTGCTACAGTAGGTATTCATTTTTCATGATTGGAATTTCACAGGCCAAATATGTCGTACTTTGCTTGTTGCAATGCTCGATATTTTCTCAAACAGTCTCCAAATGAAGAAGGCTTCTTCAAGATTCATTCAATTGCCTTCAGATTTTGTAAAAGTTTTCCTGGTATCGCTACTTTAGTTAAAGGGAGGTCCAAATAGTTTAATCTTGGTCTCCCTAGGTTTAAATTTCATGTTTTAGAATATAGAGATTGTAAGTCTGTTCAAACAGTTTAATCTTGGCAGACTCTTAGATAGGTAGAGAAACAGAAGAGTCCGACAGTTTAATCTGGGCTCTGGAAGAAATAAGGGTAGTATGTAGATAGGAAACATCAAAAGAAAAATGTATGATGGGTTTGCAAGTCTAAGTGCACCTCCAAGCAAAAGAAGAAAAAATGCTAGGAAGTAGGCTGGGTAGGTAGTTCTGAGGCTGTTGAATTGCTGACAAGTTCCAAGTTTGCAGGTATCATATCATGCAGAACATAATCAGCAAAGGTTTGTAAGGAAAAGGCTCAAATGAGGTATAACTAACTCCCCTCCTCTACTTTCACCCAATCATTAACTAACATCCCTAAAAAGAGGTCAAGATCTGCTTGACACCTCTTTAGTTCATCATCTTCATCACTCTGATTGAGTAAAGATCTACTTTGCTCAAAGTTGTTCCATATCTTCTCCCGAAGTATGGTCCTTCACCATTGCAACAGCCTAAGTTCCCCCGAACTTAGTGCTTTCTTATCATCTCCATGTTAACCATTAACGTTATTATATAGCTCCCTATGTTTCCCATCCCCGTATTAATATTAAGTAAATTCCCCCTATGTAATATTCCCCCCTGGTTGAAAAATAACCATAGCAAGTCCCGGGAATTGCTTAGTTTATCAGAAATTAAGAAAGAACCCAACCTCCGAAACCACCTTCCACATACTATGGACTCCTTCCTAAGTATAAAACTCCCCCGAAGTAGTCGGACCCCTTCCGAAACTTCGAAGGCCCTTCGCACCCATTTACTTACCTTTTTCCCCCCTCAAAGCTGTTTTCGCATCGCAACTTCGCCATCTCACTTTCATGCAAAATAATGCCCATCCGTTCCCCGCCGATGTGACTTTGCGAAATCGGCGATCGGCGATTGCAAGCGCCGAGTGTCCAATCTGTTTACCCCTCCGTCTCCCCCGATGCGATATCGGGATATGGCATATCGGCAATCGCAAGCACCACACGCCCAACCCAATGATCCCCCTCTTTCTTGCCGACGCGATATCACTATATCGCAGCGGAATCTCTCTACCACAGTCCACCAATAACCCACCACGTCGTGCTGTACCAGGGACCCACTGATGACGTCATCCGCCGTACAGCCGACGCAGTGCTTACATCAGCAGCCAGAAAAGCCAAAAAAGCTTCGTGCAAGAAGAAAATTCCCACTTCGGAGCTCCAGATCAAGAAACACAGGCAGTTTTCAGATGCACGAATAGCGCATTGCTAAAGGGAATAGGCCATTTCGAGGAATCTTCAGGGAATCTTCGGATTGTCGAGCCCACGGCGCGCCGAAAAAGCCTGAAATCGCCCAAACGTGCCAAAGGATCCTGTTTAAAGACAACAACAAATCATTCACAGAGTTCAAAGTGTATTAGATCAAATCAGCAGGCTTCAAGCGTGTCAAAGACTATCAGTCGATGGCGGAAATCATTAATGTAGCAGCCAAGCGTATCAGAGAATATCTTGAGCAGTGGCCCAAAGCAAGAGAAATTGAATATCTTTCAGCAGATTTATAGGAAGAGAGCAAAGTCACCTGGAGCTCTCAAATCATAATAACTGCACATTCAATTCGCACCAAGGCCGAACTGCAGCCCCAAAGCACATTCACTTCAGCAACAACGCATCTGGTCCCCAAGGGCCACCTCGTCACCTGTTCCGATTCAGCTGCCCCCAACGCAGCCAAAAAAGATTTACTTGCATTTATTTCCAACAGCATTTAGATTTTTGAAGAGTTCTAAGCAGACCTGTCACGGTCATTTGTAATGATGTCTTCTTGATATTTTGTTTATAAATACCACCCGAAGCGATATTGTAAAGGGTTGGTTGGTTGGTAGTAGTAGTTGTTGGTCAGTTTCTTTCCAGCAATCTTCTATGAGTAAAGACTCACACTATAACTATCATACTTTTCATAATCAATGATTGCTGAGAGCATGGATTGTGAAACAACTCGCTATTTTCCCTGGGCCAAGGAATGATTACGGAATTCCTGTGTCTCTGCATGATCCAATAAGTGTTCTTCCTCCCTGCTTATTTTATGTTTTTATCATCTTTCTGCCATTCTAAGTTGCAGGAAAAAAGAATAGCTTAAGATTTGTTTAAGTACACCTTAAGTTCAATTTCTGCACTTTTCGATGTTTTCTTCTAAAATGGTCATGAGCTAGAATTCTTAACTACTCTAGTTTACCCTGTTTCGTTCATATATGGGTGCATGTCTTTGGAATTCTTAACTGCTCCGGGATCCCACTCATCCATTTCTCCCCTCTGTCAGCATGATGAAATGATTCTCTTTTGCCTTTCATCCCTGATGTTCACTCTGTACTTTCAGTAGCTTGGATGTTGTATCCTGCGTGGCTATCCCGCTCTGTATCCCCTTGTGACCAAGAAAACGCTCGCATGCCTCAATCTGTGACTCCATGCCCAATGGTTCAGAACTTATAACACCTTACTGTGCCTCTTTACTCGAGAATCCTACCTTCCTCCAAACCACAGTCAACATTCCCTTGAAGTCAGAAAGCTAGCCTAAAATCATCAACTGAGGTTGAATCCAGATCAACTGAGGTTGAATCCAAAGGAGAGAGCCCTCTCCGATTACAGGTGGGCTAGAACCTGCAATTAGAAGATTGGTTTGTGGTTACCTCGGCCGTATCCCTAATAGGAGCATAGGTAAAACCTGAGTGATAACATAATTGGCGACCATACTGGGGACCTCCTCAGATAAATCAATGCAATCAATCTGCAGCTCTACAGTGGAAGAAAACGACTTGTAAAAGTCTCGGTCGACCTGTATCTGCGCGCGCCATTGGGATTCAAGCGCACGGTTCATCTTTAAACCCCAACGAAGGAAGTGCTCCTATTTTTGAAAGCTTGTCATGTTTAGTTCTTATCTTCGGCGGTGGACAAAGATCAGGCACTTCATAATCCAGACATCTACCTGGTGACTCCACTTCAATTTCAATCAAAGGCTCCACTGAGGAACGAACCAAATGTTACAGCCAAGTGCCCCGTGTATTAACAACAAAAGAGAATGACCGAATCTTGGGAAGAACTTCTGATAGAAGAAGCTTTAGAAAAATGCAGAGAAAGTTTATCAGAATTTGAGCTTGATGATAGATTTTTCAGAAAGGTATTGTCAACAATACCTGGTGGCCGAAATAAATTGTTCCTTGAGTTTGTTGTGCAAAAATATGAGGATGAAATTGAACTCTTGGGAGCTCAAATTCAGGCTTATAATTTTCGTAACCCTCAAGAGTTTTTCCAAAATCTTCCTCCTCCAGTTCAGCGGGAAATAGTGTTGTCTCCTGAATTACAGTTTGAGTATGATCTGGGTTCCAAGGGAAAGACAGAACGATCAACAACTAGGGTCATTACTGACGATGTAACTGATCCTTCCATCCCAAAGAGCCCGGAATCATGCCTGAGCTTACATGCCCATATTCAGGAGGGAACATTGTTGCCTAAGGACCTGAGGATTCTGTGTGATCTGGGATCCAAGGGAAAGACAGAAGTATCATCTGCTAGGCTCATTACCGAAGATGCAGCTACTCCCCTCGACCCAAAAGATCCTAAATCATGCCGAAGTCTCCCGTCCTCAACTCAGGAGAAGATGTCGCCACCTGCTGATTCACAGACTCTGCATGATTCTACTGAAGATTCCAACGAAGCAGAGGAAGTTCTCTCACAGGGTAAGTTCATTGATCCAATCGCAGGATACATGGAACTTTGGCTTAACAAAATTTTGCTAACATCTTTCCTCAGTGAAGACCGTAAGCTTCAGTGCCAAATGATGGAGGCCACAATTTTGGTTGTAAAAGCATGCGCCTGGATGATGCTTTTGCATTCAGAAACGATCAATCAGCAAGATTACCATGTTTCACAGTTGCTTAAATGGCTGCACTGGTTATTTTCTTTTACCTAACGGCAAAGCAGTTGCTGGTTAGGGTAGGTAGGTAGGAGAAATAAAGCGGCCGAAGGAAATAAAGTTTTGCAGAAGACAGCAAGGAACTAAAAATCAAGGCATTCTGGCCTGCTGTTCTTGACTTCCCACAAGGAGAAGCTATCCCTGAGTGGAGCCACTGTTAGCTCCTGCTGCAGTAGGTATTCATTTTTCATGATTGGCATTTCACAGGCCAAATATGTTGTACTTTGCTTGCTGCAATGCTCCATATTTTCTCAAACAGTCTCCAAATGAAGAAGGCTTCTTCAAGATTCATTCAATTGCCTTCAGATTTTGTAAAAGTTTTCCTAGTATCGCTACTTTAGTTAAAGGGAGGTCCAAACAGTTTAATCTTGGTCTCCCTAGGTTTAAATTTCATGTTTTAGAATATAGAGATTGTAAGTCTGCTCAAACAGTTTAATCTTGGCAGACTCTTAGATAGGTAGAGAAACAGAAGAGTCCAACAGTTTAATCTAGGCTCTGGAAGAAATAAGGGTAGTATGTAGATAGGAAACATCAAAAGAAAAATGTATGATGGGTTTGCAAGTCTAAGTGCACCTCCAAGAAAAAGAAGAAAAAATGTTAGGAAGTAGGCTGGGTAGGTAGTTCTGAGGCTGTTGAATTGCTGACAAGTTCCAAGTTTGCAGGTATCATATCATGCAGAACATAATCAACAAAGGTGTGTAAGCAAAAGGCTCAAATGAGGTATAACTACCTCCCCTCCTCTGCTTTCCCCCAATCATTAACTAACATCCCTAAAAAGAGGTCAAGATCTGCTTGACACCTCTTTAGTTCATCATCTTCATCACTCTGATTGAGTAAAGATCTGCTTTGCTCAAAGTTGTTCCATATCTTCTCCTGAAGTATGGTCCTTCCCCATTGCAACAGCCTAAGTTCCCCCGAACTTAGCACTTTCTTATCATCTCCATGTTAACCATTAACGTTATTATATAGCTCCCTATGTTTCCTGTCCCCGTATTAATATTAAGTAAATTCCCCCTATGTAATATTCCCCCCTGGTTGAAAAATAACCATAGCAAGTCCCGGGAATTGCTTAGTTTATCATAAACTAAGCAAGAACCCAACCTCCGAAACCACCTTCCACATACTATGGACTCCTTCCTAAGTATAAAACTCCCCCGAAGTAGTCGGACCCCTTCCGAAACTTCGAAGGCCCTTCACACCCATTTACTTACCTTTTTCCCCCCTCAAAGCCGTTTTCGCATCGCAACTTCACCATCTCACTTTCATACAAAATAATGCCCATCTGTTCCCCGCGGATGCGACATTGCGAAATCGGCGATCAGCGATCACAAGTGCCGAGTGTCCAATCTATTTACCCCTCCGTCTCCCCCGATGCGATATCACGATATCGCATATCGGCAATCGCAAGCACCACACGCCCAACCCAATGATCCCCCTCTTTCCTGCCGACGCGATATTGCTATATCGTAGTGGAATCTTTCTACCATAGTCCACCAATACCCCACCACGTCGTGCTGTACCAGGGACCCACTGATGACGTCATCTGTTGTACAGCCGACACAGTGCTTACGTCAGCAGCCAGAAAAGCCGAAAAAGCTTCGCGCAAGAAGAAAAGTCGCAGTTCAGAGCTCCAGATCAAGAAACAGAGGCAGTTTTCGATTCGTGCTTCGCTACGGGAAATAGGCCATTTCGAGGAATCTTCAGGGAATCTTCGGATTGTCGAGCCCACTGCGCGTCAAAAAAGCCCGAAATCGCCCAAACGTGCCAAAGGATCCGGTTTAAAGACAGCAGCAGATCATTCACAGAGTTCAAAGTGTATCAGATCAAATCAGCAGGCTTCAAGCGTGTCAAAGAGTATCAGTCGACAGCGGAAATCATCAATGTAGCGGCAAAGTGTATCAGAGAATATCTTGAGCAGCAGCCCAAAGCAAGAGAAATTGAATATCTTTCAGCAGATTCATAGGAAGAGAGCAAAGTCACCTCGAGCTCTCAAATCATAATAACTGCACATTCAATTCGCACCAAGGCCGAGCTGCAGCCCCAAAACACATTCACTTCAGCAGCAACGCATCTGGTCCCCAAGGGCCACCTTTTCACCTGTTACGATTCAGCTGCCCCCAGCGCAGCCAAAAAAGGTTTACTTGCATTTATTTCCAGCAGCATTTAGATTTTTGAAGAGTTCTAAGCAGACCTGTCACGGTCATTTGTAATGATGTCTTCCTGATATTTTGTTTATAAATACCACCCGAAGCGATATTGTAAAGGGTTGGTTGGTTGGTAGTAGTAGTTGTTGGTCAGTTTCTTTCCATCAATCTTCTCTGAGTAAAGACTCGCACTGTAACTGTCATATTTTTCATAATCAACGATTGCTGAGAGCATAGATTGTGAAACAACTCGTTGTTTTCTCTGGACCAAGGAATGATTACGGAATTCCTGTGTCTCTGCATGATCCAATAAGTGTTCTTCATCCCTGTTTATTTTATGTTTTTATCATCTTTCCACCATTCTAAGTTGCAGGAAAAAAGAATAGCTTAAGATTTGTTTAAGTACACCTTAAGTTCAATTTCTGCACTTTTCGATGTTTTCTTTTGAAACGGTCATGAGCTATAATTCTTAACTGCTCTAGTTTACCCTGTTTCGTTCGTATATGGGTGCATGTCTTTGGAATTCTTAACTGCTCTGGGATCCCACTCATCCATTTGTCCCCTCTGTCAGCATGATGAAATGATTCTCTTTTGCCTTTCATCCCTGATGTTCACTCCGTACTTTCAGCAACTTGGATGTTGTATCCTGCGTGGCTATCCCGCTCCGTATCCCCTTGTGACCAAGAAAACACTCGCATGCCTCAATCTGTGACTCCATTCCCAATGGTTCAGAACTTATAACACCTTACTGTGCCTCTTTACTCGAGAATCCTACCTTCCTCCCAACCACAATCAACATTCCCTTGAAGTCAGAAAGCTAGCCTAAAGTCATCAACTAAGGTTGAATCTAGATCAACTGAGGTTGAATCTAAAGGGGAGAGCCCTCTCCGATTGCAGGTGGGCTAGAACCTGCAATCAGAAGATTGGTTTGTGGTTACCTCGGCCGTATCCCTAATAGGAGCATAGGGACAACCTGAGTGATAACACCATCCATAGGAGAAAATAAGAGTACGTCTAGTAGTGATGAAGAAGGGATACCCCTTAGAATTGTGGAAGACTCCATGTACACGTAGATGGTTTTAGATCTTTGTAATAGCTCATTCAGCACCTTTGATAGCGAAGAAAATGATATATATGAAAGGATCTATTTGAGGAAGAAGTTGATCTCTACTCTAAATGAGATCAAGGAGTTATCAAAAGAAAATCTCAAGCAAAAGGACTAGTTGCACGAGTATGAACTTGAGAGTGATAAGTTGAAGAAAACTAAATAGTTTATCTAAATTCTAAATAAGAAGAGGCTAGCAGATTGAATGAAAGGCTAGCCATTCAACTAGATTAAAGAGAAGTTCACCATGAGAGACTACAAGTTGAAGTAGTCTCATTGAGGCATGGCTTAGAAAATTTAAGAAACGATTTATCTCAACACCAGAAGCTTGAGGAGAGCACAAAGGTTTTGAATGAGATGTTTGTTAAGTAAAGATCCCTTCTCATTAAAGCTAGTTTGTGTTTTAAAGAAAAACCAAGCTCCAAGATTGCGAAGGGTGAAGGGTCAAATTCCTAGGTAAAGGAATTTTGAATTTCAAACAACAAAAAAGGAAAATAACTTTTTGGGAAACAATGGCAAGGGAAGATAAGGTAGCAGCAGTATGCTAAGAAGAAACAATGAGGAGAGTAGTAAAAGAGAGCCAACAACAAGAAGGAATGCAAGGTAGTAGTGAAAAGTTCTATGGAAGGTATATGAAGAACCAACAAAGGTCCTTTCCTCATCAAGTACAAAGCCCTTAAGGTAAAAAAAAATTCAACTCTCAAAAGCATTTTATGGCTATTATTTTTCTTGCAATAATTTTGTACATAAATCCATGGATTTTAGATGGAATGCAAGTAAAAAAGGTGTGTGGAGCAATAACAAGTGGAGGCATGAGGTATCATGCTACATATTTAATAGAATAAAGCTCACTTCTCAAATGATGCAACAAAATTAAGCAAGTTTTCCATTGAGGATGAGAAGAAATAGTGGAGGAGAGGAATACAAGTTTGTCTTCAGTGCTCAGTGTCAAAAGAGAATGATGAACAAAGGAGGAAGAAATCAGAAGAAAACTAGGAAGAATGATTCTCTTGCTCTTGTAGTAGACCCCTCTATAAGGGAAAAAAGAAGCAAGAAGGCTTGGGTTAAGAAAGAGGAATTGAAAGAGAAGTTTCATCTATCCATGTGTAGTCAAGAGAAAGACCAGACATGGGAAAATAATAATATGGAAAGTAATTCTCCTATTAGGACTCAATCAAAGAAGGATTGGATGAAAAATGAGGATGATATGCTAAGGGTGAGTATATCCTTTGTTTCTCTTGAGTAAAGGAATAGAATGGCCTCAATGTAGGTCAAATAAGTTAGATGCAAGAAGCTAGAAAGAATAGATAGAAAGGTGCATCTAATTGTTGAAGGTGTGGTCACATCCCCCTTACTGATTACAGTAATGTACTTTTTTATTTCAATTTTATCAACATTGAAATAAAGAGGAGGAGTGCAACCATTTTGAGTTCAGGGGGAGTACATAACAATATCTTATGTTGTGGGAAGAAGAAAATGAGTTGTAGTAGAAGTGTGGAACGACAGGAAGACCACAGTTAAGTCAAGTCCATAAGATCAGTCCCCACACAGAAGAAAGGAATCAGATGCAAGAGATCAGAGAGAATTGGCTCAGAGGGAGATTCTTTAGTGAGAAGTAGCAGGCAATGATTATCAACCTCAAGAAGGAATATTTCTCAAGAAATAAAAGGCTTGCATCTTGGGTGAAATTCTCTTATTTAATTTAACTTGTGAGTTTGATTATGCGTAGAAGTCTTCTGTTCATGAAATACAATTGGTACAAGCCTTGCATGTCCCTTAACCTTCAATTGGTATCACTATGTCAATTGAAAGTCTTGGGTTTAGGTGGAGAAATGTCTTTGTGCAAATGAACATTTATTTTGAGAAGGAGATATAATATTTTTCCTAGTACATTGTCTAATTTGCATCAAATGTTTGGTTCAATTAGTATTTGTAGCAACAACAATACCATGAGTAGTTTAATTGGTATCAGTTTCCTTTTAACTGATACAAAAGATATGTTGGTAAGAGAGTATTAATCCAGCATCCATAAGGTGTCCAAGACTATAGGCACTCAAAGGAGTGATAGTATATCTTCTGGGGGATCATATCACATATGTTTAGTTTATAGAGAAGCAATAGCTATCATTCCTCTAAGAGAAGTCTGCAAAGCATAATGAATGGTAGAAGCTAGGCCCTTGTCATTGACAATAGATGATTTCATGGAGAAGACAAAGGGAAGTTCCTATCCCTTTTCCATTGATCTCAAAGGGGAAGATAATTATTGGAAAAGTTGTGATGGCCCATGCATAGGAGAGAAATCCATTGGTGGCTCTATTGGAAATAATACTGATAGGGGGGTGAATCAGTATTATCAAATCTGTAATTTTATTTCGAAAAAAGATTTATATACGCTACTTCAGTGAAGTGAACTAGTGTGTGCACGCGACTGTACTTAAAAGAACCAACATATATGAAGAGAACTTTTGATTTAGACAATTTATCATGTATTGAGCTTATGATGTTGAGACCATCCTTTCTGTTTTAGTTTGGAAATGTTTTTTCCAAATTGAGCCATATAGGATTTGAAGCAGGAGGGATGTAAGTGTGTCCATGTGTCCTTGACCATGTTTTTAAAATCCTGTTTAGAAAACCAAGAGTGGTTGACAAAAAGTGGGTGTGAATATTTATTTGAATCGACAGATGATCTAAGAAAAATGGGGAGATGATTAAACAATCTGTTGTGAGATAGTTAGAGGGTTTAGAAAATAATTTGAAATGAGGTAATTATTAAGGAATTATATTTATTAGACAATGAAGTAAAAGCATAATAATGCATCACAAATAAGCAACACACATGAACACCAAGATATAAGGTGGAAACCCAATGTGGATAAAAACAACCTACTGTTGTCATCTCTGTGTTCTTTTTAATAATAAGAAAATCTGTTTACAATCTTCCACTAGTGCAGACTCATACCAATATGCAGGCACCCACCTATAGAAGGTACAACCTTCTCTCATTCTCCAGCTACTACTGGAAGGGAGCTACAACCCCCTAGCTCTTGTACTAGCCAATATGTTTACTAGTACGTAGGTGCCAGCCTACACAAAACTCCACTCTTCCACGTTTCATGAATTTTCAGAATCGATACTCCTGGAACAAAACACCAAAATCTAAAGGCCATGTTTCATCCAATTTTCATACTAGACCCATCAACAACATTGAAACTCAGAAAATCATAACTACAATACAACCATCAAATAAAACTGCATCAACCAACCACTAAAACCCAATCATCACTTTCTGAATCAAAGACAACTAAATCATTCAATCACTTGACAACCCATCATCACTGAAGCAAATCACAATCAAACAATCTGATCATTTAGAACACTGTCACCGGAATACAGTCACTAGAACACAAAGTAGAACCCCGAACTCTATAATAGCAAACAAAAATAACTGAAACTTTAAACATCATACTTCATAAGGTATAGTCTACTTCCATGTGTCAGACTAGTGTGTATACACACTTTTACCAAAGGGAACCAACATACAGATCTGCAAATTCAAATTTATGATGTATACGCTACTTTGATATGGTGAACCAATGTGTATACGCTCTTTTACTAAAGCGAACCTGCGTATAGATCTATAAATGATAACATAAACATCACAACTATTCCAGACTTCAACCATACCTAGATCATCACATTTACAAAATAAAAAAAGTGTCAGTATTCAGATCTAGATTGTTCAAGATCAAACCACATAATGATAATACTCTTATGCCTTTATGATCCTGGTCCATCAACCTTCATCAGCCTTATAGGTACATCCTTAGATTAGATCAAGTAAACCATCAAAAGCTCATTATCCTGCATATATGATTCAACAATTCATGAGATATTCAAATCCTTGCACACTATTGGCCTAATGATCTTCTCCTCCTTATATAGTTTTAGGCCTTTCTCAATACCATGGACCAAAGCTACTTAGGACCAATACCTTGGACTAGATACCTCGGGCCAATCAAATACCTTGGACCAAGAAATACGTTGGGCCAAAAAACTTTTGGTTTTCCAAGATATACACGCTTTTCCTTCTATGAAAGTGCATGTGTATGTATACACACCTTTTGTTTAGTAAACCTACATGTATACGTAGCTTGGACAAGGTGAACCTGTGTATACCTCTCTTTCTTCATTCTTTGGAGTTTGATCTATAATTATTTGCTGTTAAGTTATTGTACTATGATATTTCATCTGAGTGAGTTGTCATCAAGGAAAACACTTGTATCATAATGCCAACAATCTCCCCCTTTGGACTTGATTGCAGCAACAACACCAAGTCACTCTCCCCCTTTGACATCAAGGGAAAAGGGTGGACCAAGATATTTTCTCCCTTTGACATACATTATGCTATTCATGCTCCCCCTGAGTACATGTTGAATTCTGATTAAGCTCCCCTTTTGTACATGCTGAGATGCACTGAAACCGTCCATGCTCCCCCTGAGCGCAAGCCGAGTCTGTAAAAAAAAAAATCTAAAAGAATAACATGACTTTATAACTCAACTATGTGAGGATGACCTTCCTATCACCAATGACTCATACATATATCCATCTCCCAACCAAGTGAGGATATACCAAATGTTTATACATGACAGAAACAATAAATATTACATCATATATCCCATGTAAAGTGGGGATACAAATTACATCATTTGTCCAAGAGGACTCATTCAAATGTATGAGAAGACATATCACACCCTAGACTTTTACATGACTTAAGCAACAAATGGTATAAATATTTGAAGCCATAGCCGGATTCAACAACCATAATTCTAACAATGCTGAATATACGTGAAGGCTAATGCTCCCCCTAAACCTGTGCTACCTGTGCATTGTTAACAGGTCAATGATTAAGGAATCTTTTTCAATCACATAAAAAATTAATGAACAAAGCATATCAAAAGATAGTAATCATCAATACCAGTCAGAACACCCATATCAGAGCCTACCCCACTGTTTTTATTGTCTGAAAAACATATACGCTTATTGACCCACAGAAACCCATGTGTTTACGCGACTATACTCCATAAAAAATGCGTATAATAACCTTTCTCTAAAAAATTGGATTTAATGGGAGGATGATGAAGCAACTAATCCCATCTTTTGTCTGAGATATTCAAATGTCTCTCTAGGCAGTGGTTTAGTGAATATATTAGAAACCTGTTCTTTGGAGGCAACATACTCCAATTTGACCTTTTGTTCAAGCACTTGTTCACATAGAAAATGGTATTTGATGGGTATGTGCATGGTCTTAGAGTGCATGAATGGATTCTTTGAAATACTAATGGCACTTGTATTATCACATAGAATGGAGATGGGTGGAGTACATGTGATCTAAATGTCTTGCAAGGTTTGCATCATCCAAAGTAGTTATATGCAGCAAGATGCAATAGCCACATATTATGCTTTAGCTATAGATAAAGCTATTGAACTTTGTTTCTTGCTGAACCAATATACTAACCTAGAACACATATAAAATGCACCACCACTAATGCTTTTTCTATCATCAACACTACCTGCCCAATCTGCATCTATATATGCATGAAGAGTAAGGTTTGTATCTCTAGGATACCATAAACCAAATTTTTGAGTTCCTTGAAGATATTTGAAAACTCTTTTGACTGCCTGTAGGTGTGATTCCTTTGGATTTAATTGGAATCTTCCAACTATTCCTACTGCATGCATGATGTCAGGTCGGGTACTTGTTAGATAAAGTAGACTGCCAATCATGGATCTGTAACTTGGTTGATGAACTACTACTGATTCATCATTTGAGTTGAGACTACATCCTGTTACCATTGGGGTACATACAGGTTTAGAATCGTCCATGTCATACCTTCCCAAGATCTGTTTAAGATGCTTGGTTTGTGAAAGAAAAATACCATCTTTATTTTGTTGAACTTATAGACCAAGAAAATAGGTAAATTCACCAAGCAAGGACATTTCAAATTCTTGTTGCATTACTGAAGCAAAATTCTGACTCATGGATTCTTCATTGCTACCAAAAATGATATCATCAACATAAAAAACAATAATTAGTAATTTATCAGTTTCAATCTTTGTATATAGGTTGATATCTGCTGAACCTTTTGTAAAACCTTGTTGGTGTAGATATTTGTCAAGGTGGTAATACTAGGCCCTTGGAGCCTGTTTCAGACCATAGAGAGTCTTTTTGAGTTGGCATACAATTTTTGCAACAATTCCAAGAATGAATCATTCTGGTTGTTCAATATAAACTTCTTCTAAATCTCCATTAAGGAAAGCATATTTTACATCCATTTGGTATACTTTGAATATCTAAAAGCTAGAAATAGCAAGAAACATCCTTATGGCTTCAAGTCTAGCAACAGGTGAATTTTTTTTTTTCGAAATCTATACCTTCTTGTTGAGCATACCCTTTACAAACAAGTCTGGCCTTGTTTCTAATGACTTTTCCATTTTCATTCAGCTTTTTTTTTAATATCCATTTAGTTCCTATAATATTTTTATCATGAGGTCTAGGAACTAATTCCCAAGTATTATTCTTTTAAATTTACTCAAGTTCTTCATTCATGGCATTGACCCAACATTCATCTTTGCATTCCTCATTTACATTTTGAGGTTCGGTGGAGGACAGTAATACTAGATAGCTTGAGGTTTTTGTAATAGTTCTTCTTCTTTATACACCTGCCTCTTTTTCCCCTAAAATTTGAGTTTCTAGATGATTTTTATGAACATACCTAGACAAAGTCTTTTTTCTACTGTTATCTCTTCTTCTGGTGCTTCATTGGTTTCTTCTTCAATATCATTATGATTTGATGTGGGAAAATAATCACCATCTTCTTCATTGTTATAATATTATGTTCTTATCTGTTTTGGATTTTTTCATGCTTCATCCACTACAACATCAATACTTTCAACAATTTTCCCAAGTCTTTTATTATAACATTTATATCCTTTAATTTAGGAAGAGTAACCAAGAAGAATACCTTCATCTGCTCTGGGCTCAAACTTACCAAGTTTTTCATCAATCCTTTTGATATAAAGTTTTCTTTCAAAAACTTTAAAGTATTTTACAGTAGGAGTCTTACCATACTAAAGTTCATGTGGAGTTTGAGTGTTATTTACCCAAACATTTTCTTGGTTGAGAATAGTTACGGCGGTGAATGCAACTTAACCCTAGAAGGTTGCAAGAGTTCCAGATTCATCTAGCATAGCTCAAGCCATTTGTTGAACAATTCTGTTCATTCTTTCTACCACTCCATTTTGTTGAGGAGTCCTTGCAGTGGAGAATTTCCTTTTTATTCCATGTTGTTCACAAAAGTCAAAGAATTCATCCAAGGTAAATGCCCCTCCTTGATCAAATTTGAGGCATTTGATTTTTCGATCTGATTCATTTTCAACCAAAGATTTGAAGGCTTGGAACTTTTCAAATCCTTCATATTTATGCTTTAGAAGACTTATCCAACACATTCTGGAAAAATTATCAATGAACAAAATAAATTATTCTTCTCCACAGGGTGACTTTCTCCTTGATGGTCCACATAAATCAGTATGGACAAGTTCAAGAGGCTTACTAGCTGACCCTTCTTTTTCAATGAAGTGAACTTTGGTTTTCTTACCGATTTGACATGGTTTTCATATTGTATTTTTAGGGATGCTGATATTTGGAAGATTACGAACAACATTGAATATGCATTCTTTTCTTATTTGAGAAAAGCTTAGATGTCCCAATCTTCTATGCCACAACCAATTTTCATCATTTTTGCTTAGATAACATTGTTGTTGTCCTCCCTTGAGTATGTATAAGTTGTTTGGAGTTCTTGTACCTTTGATCATAGTCTCTCCTGTATCAAGCTCACAAACAACACATCCATTTGATCAAAACACCACTTCATTTCCTTGATCACACATTTGACTGACACTCAACAAGTTATGCTTTAAACCGTCTACATACATAAAATTTCTAGCTTTAAACTTTTCTTTCAAGAAAACAAATCTTTTACCTTTAATGACAGCAGGAGTGTCATTTCCAAATGAGACATTCTTTTCCTTTTCTAAGGAATTATATGAGCGAAAATTTTCTTTGTCCCCTGTCATGTGTTTTGAGCATCGACTATCGATGTAACACTGATTTTCTTGTCCTTTTGCATACAAGGCTATACCACATTTTTCTATTTGAGATTCTTTCCTTCTTCATATCTTGGTATTTAATGGAGTTTTCTCCTTTAGATATCTTTGCCAAAATTTTCTCCTGCATTCAGTTTCCTCATGACCAAAGTTATTACAGATTGAGCATTCTATTTCAGTTTCCTTAAGAGAAAAAGTATTATACGAAATTTTCTTGATCCTTGTCACATTACTTTGATTTCGTTGTTCTTTAGTCGTGATGGTTTTGTAAGAAACACATTGAGAAACTCTGTGTAGAAAATTATGACATGAAAAACATTGCCCATTAAAGAAGTTCCCTCGACTACCAAATCTATTGACCTGTTGATTCTAGTTTCTATTGATATTCATCTTTGGAGCAAATTGAGTATGATTTACCTGAGATTGGTTGTGGCTTCCATTCATCCTTGGAGTAAATTGACTCTGAATTACCTGGTGATCTATTTTTTGCTGACGATTGTCATACTGTTCACTGGTCTTTGCTACATCAAGATAGCTTTTAGTGGAGGTTGACGGCTTTTGTGATTGAGATGCTTCTTCAGTATATCCAAGACTTGTCTTTATCATAGGAGAATGTTGCACTTTGATAATTTAGTTTAAAGTTTATGATCCTTTAGCAAATCTAATATTGAGAGATTTCATTTTCTCAAGATCCTTTCTTAGACCCATAATTTCACATTCTAGTATTTCATTATGTTTTTCCTTTTCAGCAAGTTGGTATGTCAAGGTATCTATAATCATATTCTTTTCTTCTAAATAGATTTTGAGTTTACAGATTTCTTTGTCAAGGTCATCCTCTTCTAAATCATCCCAAAAATTATCATTGTCACAAGCCATTAGAAGTCTATAATCATTATTGTTTTCATCTTCATCACTATTTGATAAACCATCGCTATCTTCATGAGTATAGTAACTCCCTTTATTTACAACTTGTTTTCTATTCCATTTTGCATATTCCTTCCCTTTTTCATATTTATCTTTATGAGGACATTTGGTAGCATAATGAATAACTCTGCCATAGGCAAAGCATTTGAAGGGTAGCTTACCTCTAAATCTTCCAGAACCCCATTGAAGCTTCTTGACAAAGTTTACCTCATCTTCTTCTTCGAAAATATGTCTTGATTCATTGTGTTCTTCCTTTCCTTTTGTTGAAGCTTTAAATCCAGCTTCTCTCATAACTGATGGTCCTCCTTTTCTCATCTCAAAGGCAGTTAAGATTCTGTGAAGTTGTGTCATAGTGATAGTTTGCAGATCCTATTTTTCTTCTATGGGAAACACTTTTGATTCAAATTTAGAATACAAGGATCTCAAAACTTTCTAAACTAAGGTAACTTCATTTATTTCTTCACCCAGATTCTTCATACAATTAGCAGCCTCATCTATACATAAGATGTAACTAGCTATACTTTCATCACTGTGCATCTTAAGAGTTCCATACTGAATTTTGAGAGTTTGAAGCTTTGCATGTTTTACCTGAGAGTCTCCTTCGTAGCTCAGAATGATTTTGTCCCATATTTCTTTGGTTGATTTGAGCTACATGACTTTGACAAATTCTTATTGTGATAGACTTCCCAATAAATTATTGACTGCTCTAGCATTGGTTTCATATTTTGTTTTACCTACTGTATCTATAGGAATTGTTGTTGGTAATGTATATCCTCCTTCCACAATTTCCCAGACATCTGTTCCAAGTGATTGTAGATAGGTTGTGGTTCTTATTTTCCAACAAACAAAATTTCTCCCATCAAATATTGGCGGTCTGATGGATCCCACGCTTTCTTGATTACTCATGATGATGGATATCCCTTCAAGCGATCAGGCTTCTTCTAAAGGACCTGCTCTGATTCCAATTGTAATATTTAGAGACAGCTAAATTAGTATTATTAGATCTATAATTTTATTTCCCAAAGAGATTTATATATGCTATTTCATTGAAGTGAACTAGCGTGTACATGCGACTGTACTTAAAGTAACCAGTGTATATGCAGAGAACTTTTGATTTAGACAATTTATCATGTATTGAGCTTAAACCAGTATATCATAGATTTATTATATAGTGCAGTAAAAGAAGAATAAAGCATCACACATAGGTAACAGACATGAACACCAAGATATAAGGTGGAAACCCAATGTGTGTAAAAACCACATGTTGCTGTTGTCTTTGTCTTCTCTTTAATAATAAGAATATCTATTTACAATCTTGTACTGGTGCAGACTCATACCAGTACGCAGGCATAGACCCGCAGAAGGCTACAACCACCTAGCTACTAATGGAATGGACCACGTTTCATGAATTTTTAGATTGGATACTCCTGGAGCACAACACCACAATTTGAAGGCCCACGTTTCACCCAATTTTCATACTGGACCCATCAACCACAGTGAAACTCATAAAATCATAATTGCAATACAACCATCAAATACATTTGCATCAACCAATCACTCAAACCCAATCATCATTTTCTGAATCAACCACAACTAAATCAGTAAATCACTTGAAAACCCATCATTAATGAAGCAAATCACAATCAATCAATCTGATCATTCAAAACACTGTCAATGGAATACAGTCAACAAAACACAAAGTAGAACCGAGAACTCTGCAATAGCAAACAAAAACAACTAAAACTTTAAACATCATACTTCATAAGGTATACGCTACTTCCATGTGTCACACTAGTGTGTATACGCACTTTTATTAAAGGGAACCAGCGTACAGACCTACAAATTCAAATTTATGATGTATACGCTACTTCAATATGTTGAACTAGTGTGTATATGTTCTTCTACTAAAGCGAACCTACGTACAGATCTATAAATGATAACTTAAACCTCACAACTATTTAGACTTCAATCATACCCATATCATCACATTTACAGAATAGAACATGCATTATTATTCAAATCTATATTGTTCAAGATCAAACCACATAATGATAATATTCTTAAGCCTTTATGATCTTGGTCCATCAACCTTCATGAGCCTTATAGGTGCATCCTTAGATCAGATCAAGCAAACCATCAGAAGCTCATTAACCTGCATATATGACTCAACACTTCATGGGATATTCAAATCCTTGTACACTATTGGCCTAATGGTCTTCTCCTCCTTATATAGTTTTAGGCCTTTCTCAATACCATGGACGAAAACTACTTAGGACCCATACCTTGGACCAAATACCTCGGACCAATCAAATACCTTGGATCAAGAAATACCTTGGACCAAAAGCTTTTGGTTTTCCAAGATACACACGGTTTTCCTTCTGTGAAAGTGCATGTGTACGTATATGCCTCTTTTGTTTAGTAAACCTGCGTGTATACGTAGCTTCAACAAGTTGAACCTGCGTATACCTCTCTTTCTTCATTCTTTGGAATTTGATTTGTAATTCTTTGATGTTAACCTGCTGCAATGTGATCTTTCATCTAAGTGAGTTGCTATCAAGGACAACACCTGTATCATAATGCCAATAGGCTCATGCTAGGAGAAGTGTGGAAGAAGCATGAGGATTGGCCAAGAAAGTGAAGAAGTGACAAGGTTGAGGTGTTTCCATCAATACCAAAGGGGGAGATTGTTCGAAAGTTGCGATTGTTTGTTTGGCTAGTGGTAGTAAATGTGTTGCCAGCGATATCAACAATCATGTTTGGAGATCAAGTTGGGTAGTTGGCATTTCCTGACAATTAGCAAGTGTGTTAGCATTGATGTCAACCAGATCAACATTCATGTCCACTAGGCCAGTTCTGATGGAAGCATATGCTAGCATTGATATGCTTGATGTGCCGAGCATAGGGGAACTCCTATGGTTGTTGTAGTATCTAGTAGAGAATCATCATAGTAGAAATATTATTGGAAAAGCCATAAAATGATGACTATGGTGGTTGGGAATCTAGGATTTCAAGCACAAGAAGAAGAGTCAAGGTGCAAAGAAAAACATAGAGTTTGTAGCCATTTTTTAGGTAGAAAATGGGAAAAAAGACTACACTAGACCTTCTCCACTAGATAGTGCTCAGAAAAATATTTCCAACAGTATGTGGAAGTCTGCAACTGGCCTCTAGGATTTGGGGTTATTCCCAGTCAAATTTTAGTGACTTAAGTCCATGATAGTAGAGTTAAAAGCTGATTGTAGTAGTCTTGGTGCATATCCAAAGTTAGCAGCAATTCCAAACTTAGCGGATACGATGGTCAAGCCTCTATTCGAAGAAGGAATTCCTCAGAACCATCGAAGGCTTAGAACCTCATAATATTGGTGGTTGTAATATCAAAGGTTAGAATATCAGAGGGTCAAAGTCTACGGAACTGATTCTCACAACGTTTAATATTAAAGAAGGCTCAAAACATCGTAACTTCATATTGGAAAGGTTAAATATCGAGTAAGGCTGAGAACATGGGAACTCGATATAATACGAAGTGAATATGGGAGCATAGAGACCTCAGAACCTTGGAACCTCATAAGTTCTTAATAATGCAATTCTTTAAAAGTGTCGAGGTTACGAGGTGTGGGGAATTTCAAAGGAAATTAGTTACAAAACCAAACAACTAGGGACCTTTTCTCTCTCCTCTGATAGGACACGTGGAAGTCGTTGATTGGTCCTGAGGCATTTATAGTGGTAGATGAAATCAACATGACGTAGTAGTACAAAGGACACATGGCAGTGATATTTAGAATTTTAGGTGGTCTAATGGGGAAAATCTTGGTGACACATGTGACCACTAAGGAGACACCATGTGGACATGATGACATTAGCTTGACATTATCTCCAAGGTAAAAATATTAGAGGTCAGAGATATCGCATTTCCTATGTAATTATTATTTGAAAAACTTACGATACAAGGGGCTTCTAATGTGGATCAACATTTGGTCATGGAGACCCAAAGAACCAAGGGCAAAGAGCATGTCCTAGCACCTAAGTTCTATGGAGCATACGGGAGGTTGGAAATTTTGGAACTCCATTGTAATTCCCTTTTGAAAAAATTATGATATCATGGAGCTCCGATGTGTTAGCGCTTGGCTTAGAAAATTTAAAGAACCAAGGGCAGAGATAAAATACATAGGGTGATAGGCCCTGAATAGAAGCTTGAAGGCCTTAGAACCTAAGTGTTATGTAAGAGGTCACAGAAAGCATTTCTATGGAAGAAATGCAATAAGGAGCTAAAGAATGGGGCTAAAGTCATATGAATATCGTAATATCATAATATCACCGTAATATAAAGTTATGATATGCTATGGCTCCAAAATTGCATTATGGTGTAATGTTACAAGATTTTGGGCTCTGCTATTGTAGTACAAATGAGTATGGAGGACGAATGAGTCAACAGTTGAAGAGTAAATATGCACAGAGGATTTGGTTGCTATAATAAATAACAATTGTCAAATATCATTGGGTCAAGGAGGAAAAGACCATGATTATCAGAGAAAAGTGTTGGGCCTATATCAAGTTGAAATCTGCTTCCTCTAATCTCTAGTGCATGCCTCATTAAATTAAATGAAGAATACGGAAACCATGCTGAAGTACCTAACAATCTATGTGAGCCATGAATAAGCATGGAGAGCCTTGTTGGAGTGTGGAGTTTGACTGAGTATTAATTCACAGTATGGGGAAATGCTTAGATGCCCATTCTCTGTGGTTAATGACGCAACAATGGCCTAGTCAGATGCAAGCAGCAAAACAAAAATCCGTGCAAGAGTACACTCTTGGGTAGTGTGGATGAAAATAGAAGCAGCATTGACCAGTGTGTAGTAGAGGAACAAAATGCAAGATTGCAATTGAGAAATGTGGGGGAATGCAACATTGTCTAGTGAGCCTAATGGAGATATTTTTGTGTGAGTGCGATGTTGTTTGAGGCCGTGTGAGCCTGTGATACAGTGGGAGAGGTCAAGAGAGCCTATGGAATAGAAAGGTTTGAGAGTAGTATGATGTTGTCATGTTTACATAGGGTTGCATGTGTTGTGTGTTGGTGAATGTTCTGAGTGGAACAACTTGTTGCAGAGTGTGGAGAGGAAAAAGTGTTGCGTGAGCCAAGGGATGTGGTGAATAGAGATGATATCAGGCATAGTGGCTTCCATGCATAGTTAACATTATTTTCCTTATTGAGTGTGGTTTGGAGCCCAAATACAAGAGGTTTTTTCTTCCATATCTAGTGGGTTTCTTAGAAGGTTTGGGGGTTGGTGCCTCCTCCAAGTTAGTGCTTGCATAAATCCAAGGAGCTGCAAGTTGGTTCTTGCAACAAATCCATGAAGTTTGTGCTTCACATGGTGCTTTTGGTAAGTTGATTAGGTGTTTACAAAAGTAGGGAGTTAGTGCCTCCTATGAGTCATGGCTCACAAACAGAATGATGTTATAAAGAAGCTTCTCTTGTTTTTACATCAATAACAACAACATGCTTTGGTGGTTTTTCCCGAAATCATTTTTGCGTAAAACCTCTATGTCTCATGTGTGTTTTGCTCATGATGTGCATTCTTGTATTGGTTGATATAGATATTGTTACGGTTTGTTAATGGTTTCTCTCATATAATGGTTTCCAAGTTTGAATGAAAAATAAACTCACACAAAAATTTAAAATTAGCCTTAATATGGAACCACATGCCTCTCAATATTAACGTTTTTTCTAACATTTTCTTGTTTGACAAGTTTTTGTTCCTAGTAGATATACCAACCCTAGTGTGGGAATTACTAAGCATTAAAACCTACATATAATAAAATTGCAAAGCATCTTTGTGGGGTTCACTCCCTTGTCTTAGTTGGGATGGATCCTATTGTAGTGAGGTAAAAGATCATATTTTTCCACTAAATGTGGATTGAACAATATGAAGCAAAAATTGAAAATTATTTGCTTCAAGCAAAGAAGTTACAATAATGCACATGTAGAGTTATTTTTTTGTTTTTATGTTTTTTCATGTAGTAGACATTATGTTTGACTAATTGATGTGAACTTAAACATGAATGTAGCAACTTACAAATATAATCATAAACATAGATATGCAACAACAAAATGCTTCATCTCATTAATAGAAAAATACTAAACTATGCTTACAAACAGAATGGAAATAAGATAGCTTGGGCGATGGTAGCTTATCTCTGAGAAGAAATGTGGTGGCTACATGCCTTTGAAATGAGTTATAACGTGGTTCAAGGGCGTTTTTATTATTGAACAATAAAAGAAAATCCTAACCCGAGGAGATGTAACAACAAGAGTTTATGGGCTCTGTTGGGGTTAGCCGGGCATCCAACTTCCCATGGTTGTAACTTGGTCATATTCTCTTCATTTCGCGCGTATGAAAATATCTCTCAGAGGACTACAATGGCTGGTGTAATTGTTGTAGCAATAACTAAGTAATGCTTCCAAAAAAAATGTCGTTTAGGGCCCCAAAATGGCTCTGGAAGTTTAGGGCTTGAAAAACTGCCAAAAATAGTAAATTGTGCTACAATTAAGGCAACTAAAAAACTGAAAGAAACAATGGTGAGGGTCCAAGTGGAATAGGCAGATGGCCACCAATATCCACCTGGATTAGTAACTTAACAATAGTTATGAAATTTATGCATGACACCAATCCTTCTCCTCCATTGTACCTTGACATACAATAATTCAAAAATCAGCACATTCAGAATCAAATTATGTGTAGGCAGAATGTGAAAGACTACAAGCTTTTCGTGAAGTCAAACAGTTTAATATTGAAAAATGGTCAAAAATGACTATGAGAGGAGAAATAAATATGCACCAAAATTGTGTGGAATGAAGAAATCTCAGCATCAAATGTACACTTCACGACATATTTCCACTTTTTGGGAATAGAGTCTTTTTTTTATGCATAAAAATCCTTTTCTGTTTATTTATAGGCCCCTTCTTGGTCAAATATGTAGCCAAATCTCGCAACATATCATGATGAATAAAGGAAATCTTGTGGATTCTACCATAGAGTTCACGATGGTACCTCTAAATAATGAATTAAAGTTGTTATGTTAGCCAAAAGAATTTAAATAATCAATGCTCAACAAAAGATCCACTTCTCTCCTATCAAACGATTTAAACTTATTATGTCAGTGGCTAGCTTAATCGATATATCTATTTCATAGCTCTAATTTAAACTACTTCATCAAATGGTAAACTTTGAATATGTCATTTTAGAAAAAAACCTTGAATATAAATCTCCTATGTCACAAACTGGTCCAAATTCCCAAAAGAGTTAAGCAAGGACAAGAAAAGGAAACTCCAATGACCTTAAGAGAAAGTGTTAAAATATTGTAAGTGACTGATCAAGTGAGATAGTTCAATATTGCAAAGTAACATCTTTTTTATCAAATATTTTCTATTTTAACTTCAAAGAGGAGCTTTGAAGATTGAGAGGTAATATATGTTCGAAAGGTTATACAATCTGTAAATTTGGCATAATATAAGTGGTTTCTCTTTATCTTCTAGCTTTGAATGGCATTTTGTTTAGTAATTTATTTATATTTTCAGTGATCTTCAATATGTCATGATTTTTCTTGAATTTACACATTATGGCGTTTCCTTTGCAATATCTGGTGCAATTGCTAGTATAATCCTTATGGATGAAGTAATTCATTCCAGCATAAGTAGAGCAGAAAAGGGCATGGTAGTAAACATGGGTATCACAAATGCATTTAATCATGTTGATCACAATTTCCTCTTTAAATTTTTTGGGAAATTTGGATATGGAGAGCGGATAATCATTTAAAATTTTGCCTATACTAACGTTCCTTTGACCTCTCCATTGGTAAATGGTAAGTCTGTGGGGTTTGTCAAAGCCTTCAGGAGTCTTTGTTAATGATTCCCTCATTTCGTCCTTTTGTATATCATCATGGCCCTCTTTTTTATCAAATATTTTCTATTGGAACTTCAAAGAGCAACTTTGAAGATTGAAAGGTAATCTATGTTCAAAAGATTATAGAATCTGTAAATTTGGCATAATATAAGTGATTTCTCTTTATCTTCTAGATTTGAATGGCATTCTTTTTAGTAATTTATTTATATTTTCAATGATCTTCAATATTTCATGATTTTTCTTGAATTTACACGTTATGGCATTTCCTTTGCAATATCTGGTGCAATTGCTAGTATAATCCTTATGGAAGAAGTAATTCGTTCTAGCATAAATAGAGGAGCAAAGGGCATGGTAGTAAACGTGGGCATCACAAATGCATTTAATCATGTTCATCTCAAGTTCCTCTTTAAAAATTTTGGGAAATTTGGATATAGAGAGGGGATAATCATTTCAACTTTTGCCTATACTAATGTTCCTTGGACCTCTCCATTGGTAAATGGTAAGTCTGTGGAGTTTTTCAAAGCCTTAAGGGGTCTTTGTTAAGGATTCCCTCTTTCCCCCCTTTCGTATATCATCATGGCCAAATCATTTACTCACAAATTGGAATGTGAGAGAAGGTTGGAGTAGCTTCTTCGCATAATATTTGTTCATGGGGTCAAAGCATAAATCATGTCTAATTTGTTGATGACACCAAGCTCTTGGGTGGGTCCCTGGAAATTATTTCTTCATGATTTAAAACAATCCTATAATTCTTCTTAAATTTCTTTGGTGGTTATATCAATACAATGAAGAATGATCTCTATACCTGGAATAACAGTTACCTCACACAAGTTGCATTATTCCCAGTACTTCATTTCCTTATCGAAGAAACTGTTGAATTCACAATTATACTCAGAGGGAGATGAATTCTAGTGGCAATTTTTACTTGTTTAATTCCATTCAAATATAATTAAACACAAATACCATAAACTAAACATCACAACATATATTTGGAAACTCTTATAAGCAAAAACCACAAAACTTATTAATATGAAAAACCTTGTTGACACCAACCCACATGAGACACCAACCCCTATGCTACTTTGTAGGAATGAACCTACAAAAGACAACAATCCATTATTCTTATTTATAGTATCGAACCTATAGGAGACACGAATCCCTTCGATTTCTTTGTAGGCCCCAACCTACATGCTTTCTTCTTCACAATTTTTATCATTTTCTTCTGCTTTCACCAATTCCTCTTATTTCTCCTTTCTTCGCCAACACTATTAGCTACTTATGCCTTAAGTAGTTTTATTTATTTCTTCTTCCTTCTCCATGTCTACTTCACCCAGAAATTGTTTATTTTTCTTATTTGAAGAAGATTTTAGGAGCATTCAAGAAGCCTAACTTTCTTCAACCATATCTCTGAAATTATAGTGAATCAAGGTTTGAAACTTACCATAGGTACATGAATATATTATATTTGTATCCCTAAGTTTCATAGTATGAAACATCTTAGAAAAAGAAGTTAAAATGAAAATTCCCAGCTGATTTGTTTGAAGAAAATTTCAGGAGCATTCAGGAAGCCTAACATCCTTTGGCCATATATTTAAAATTATAAACAATTAAGGTATGAAATTTGAACCATGGGTACATAATGTATTCTCTATATTTTTTCGAAGTTTTACATTTAGAAACATCATAGAGCAAAAAATTATTGTGAAAATTCTAGAATGACTTGTTCACTCCATAAATCACGTTTTTTCTTCCAGCTTTAGAGTCCAAGAAACACACCTAAAGTTTTTTCCTCATATCCTCTTACAACCTCAAATATATTCTTGAATTAATTGATGTTAAAATTAACTCATGTTCCCTTTATTGATAGCTTTTGTACCTTCACTTATGCATGTGACTTGTAAAATTGGTTAGGTTAGCCTACTTCTACTTTGGTTGGGTCATCTAGACAAAATATTTAATATCTCCTCATTCCTATGGAGTTAGAACGAGTGGCATATACAATTGGAAAAGTATTGGAATAAGAATTCCAACCATATATTTTACGCTCCCATTTGGGGAAGGAAATTGGCAAAAAAAAATCCTTCAAAGATAAGGTATCCAAATGGGGATTTCTTGTTATACTTTGTTTAGGTCATATCGATGAAATATTTCATATCTCGTCATTCCTAGAGAATTGTAGGGAGTTACATATCTTCTTTTAAAGTTATTATAAAAAAAAAAATTCGAACCATATATCCTACGCTTCCATTTTAGCTAGTTAATTGGAGTAAAAATGGCTTCAAATATAGGGTAACCAATCGGGGCATCAAAAGTCCAAAAACAATATTTACAACAATATTTATCTTGGACATAGGTATTATCCCCCTATATTTTACATCAATGACAACAACATTTACAAAAGAATGATAGGCTTCATTATTCTATTAGGAGTTCTAATGTGTCTCAAGCCCTCTTCTCATCCTTGTTTCATCTTGTCACCAAATTCAAGAATAAATTTTCTCAATGAGAGAAAAATGGATAAACATATCCAAGAGATTTATTTTATTAAAATATTTGCCCTCTATTATGCCTTTTTTTCAACTTTCACCCTCAAAATCCCCAATTGGGGTCAGGCCCACAATTGCTCAAGAACTTAAGAAAAATATTTTCTAGGGAGTCAAAACAAACACAAAGAGGTTCCATTTGGTAAATTAGGTAGCATCCATACTCCTAACAATCATGACAGCTTTGGATCATAGATCCATCCTTGACGAACATTTATCTCCCAACCAAAATTCTCTGGCATCTCCATTGGATTAGAATGACTACTAGAAGAATATATTACATAAAAAATACCTTGAAGGAGATAGAAGACATTATTTAGAGTACTCCCCTTTACCAAAGGATAACTCCCAAATTTTGAAAGTATTGTCTATAGAAATCCCTCTAATCACTTCTCATCTCAGATGGATCCCAATAATATTTCACCAATTAATTTTGCAAGAAGAATATATCATGGGCCACTCCCCCTTAGGGTGCATTCCATCACCATTCTATCTTTCGGCTTGGATGGTAAATAGTGGTAATGTATCCCTCTTTGATATCTCTTGTTGGGTGCTCAATGGGCATTGGCTTGGATGGAATTTTGGAAATTTTCCCCCATAACTACAACCTATTACTCATATTTTAATTTCATAATTAGCAAGATTTGCTTTAAGCCAAAGAAATGATGAAATCTCTTAGGGTTAGGGAGGCATAAGGTATTCATTACAAAAAGTGTATGAATCTCTCATCTAGATTGATGACCTTCCTCCTTGATATAGGATCCAGAAACAAATATGGCATATATATATGATGTTGAAAATAAATATCTTTTTCTAGAGTTTGGCTCGTAAAAAACTCCATGCTACAAAAAAATATAACAAATAGGTGAATCCATGTACTTTCAATATGTGTCATTTTTGGAAAGAAAAATGAATCCATTCCTCATTTATTTCTAGATTTTTCTTTTTCCAAGTGAGTATGGATTGCATATATTAAAGATTTAGTGCCTAGAATTTAATGGTCAAACCATATCCTCTAATTTTTTAATTCGTGGTCCAAATCATATATATTTTTATCTAGGGGAAATCCATATTCAAGACGAAAAGGAAATATCTTCCAAAATTCATTTGTTGGAAAATTTTTATGGCATGAAGTAGATTTGTCTTTTCAAGAAACTAGGTCGCATCCCATAGTTGTAGCAAGGAAAGCCATCTCATTAATCTAAAAACACGTCAACTTGTGGATTCCCAAAGTTTCTTCTCCTCAATATTTAGATCGATTAGATGAAACATTGTACCTCAAATTTAATATAAAGGCTTGCAAGCCAACCCCCTCTTCTCTCAGTGATGCTTGTGTAATAAGAATTGTGCTTGAAGAGTTTAATTAGTGGCTAAAATATTAGCAAAGGTATCTTCTCTATTTTGATAGGGCTTCCAAGTTCAACCCAAGGGCGATAGGTGGGAAAGGTGGTGGGGAGTTGGGTTTTCTAGTGCACCCTAGAGGAAATAAACAGTTATCCTTCTCTTGGAGCATGCGTAAAGACAAAAACAATCAAGTGGATTCTTATATAGTGCCACAAGGAATCAAATAAGAAAACTTTGAGTATTAGAAAACTAATTATTGTGGGAGACTAAACCCTTATCACCAAGCAGCTACACTTATGCACCCTTCCTTTAGATTCAAAACTAAATATGATTTTTAAAAGGATCCAGATAGCTCTAAGATCCATCTTGGAACTCTAAGCCCATCATGTTCGAAAAAAATAGCCAACTCAACCACCCATAATATGGAGGACATAATACAAATAAATGGAAGAGAGCTTCACATCCCAATCCCTTGAATATGACGTTATTGGAAATCATTGGATCTTGTCACTGTGTGGTGTAGACGTGCATGTTAATAGATTAAATAGAACTCCCACATACTAAAAAAATACTAGATCTTCCATGTCCATTCTTCCCACGATCTACAGATATGGGGTTGTATTGTTGAGTCTCCTTTTTTTATGCTTTTCATACCCCATATTGTCCTGTATTTTTTACCAAATTTACCTCGAAACCTACTCACCACTTGCCTACCTTCTTGAAAAACATGAATTCTAGCATCCTTATGTATATATGAAGTAATTTATATTTAAAGCATGGTTTTTTATGATTTCTTGGCATTAGGAATGAAATAAGTGATTCTTTATACTCTCTAGTTATTTGGATTGACTCAAATAGTTCTTAAGACCTTGTTCTTGCTCGTTCGGGACCAATCCTGTGTTCATATGGTACTTGTGTTCATCTAGTACTAATCCTACATTGGTCTCATGCATGTGCTCATCTGGTACCAACTATGCTCGCCTGATACCTACATTCATCTAGTACCTATGGTCATTAGGTACTAGCTATGCTTGTTCGGTACCTACATTCATCCTGCAATAACTATGTTCATCCTGTACAAGATCTCACTCTTCAGCTTCGATGGTTTAAGTGAGATTCCTTTGAAGGGATCAAGGGAACTATTGGTTAAATAATTACCCTTTTATGGAAACTCGAGATACGCTTTATCTTCATGCACTGTGTGTCATGAGGATGAAGCCAAATACGTAAAGGAAAACGATGTGTAATATTTTCATGATGATTTTATAATATATTTTAACTTTGTATGTAATGGCCATTCCTCTATAAGAGAAGACTCATATATGATAGGTGTTAGAGAAGGAATAATAGTGAAGTTTATTTATAGAGACAAAAGTGAGTAAATACAAAGTTTTAATAGACAATTAAGTTTTGTAATACTTTCTTTTTAAATCATCAGTATGATCTGTGATTGATGAAATCAATGTGTTAATAGGTTCTTTAGTTGTGTAAATTTCCTCATGTTTCCTTGCTAGCTCACCAAGGGCCCACCGAAGCCATCAATGAAATTTTTTATTATAGTTTGGCTTTATGGTTTAACTTCAAAACATTTGGTGTTATTACAATTATGTTCTATGCAAGTAACCTGTTTGACTCCTCACGTTGTATGTTTAATTGTTGATTCCTCTTTTTAAAAGCAGGAAAAGTTAAGATACAATCACTGACCATTATCCTACATTTGTTGTTAAGTGACGACTCTTGTTGTACCTAACATTTCCTGTACAAAAATTTATATCTTTCTTCAGGACTAGTTAAATTAGGAATTATTATTTTGCTTGATTACACTAAGTTGATTTTAATCAGTTGCTACAGGAAAACAGAGTTGAATCCATCTTTCTATTTCATGAGCCTGTAAATGGACAGACTTATTTCTTGGGTGAGAACCTTTAGGTCACATGATTTCTAATATTTTATTTTTGAGTTCTTCTTTCTGATCTTTAAGTTTTGTGAGGAGGATAGATTAAAAATTGTAAGAATGGAGTATTAGTTTTGAATGCTTCTTATCTAGACTATACTCCTCAAACTTAGGAAATTATATGTTGCCAGCATATATAGTGCATCTGACCTACTGATCACGATTCCCTGGTTGATAATTTAATTTGTGGTCATATATCATTCATATAATTATCCCGACATTTTTTGTGTCATTGTTGGGGAATTGTAAATGGTAATAGGTAATGATTTTTTTTTAATGGTTTTTAAGTGATCTTGGTGACAACCTAAGGGTGGAGATAAAATAGTAAGACATGAGTGAAGAGCACAAATCCGCTATGTTGGGGTTTCTCTACAGTTTGGTTTTTTCTAATTGATTCTCTAGTTCCTTTTCATTTGAATAAAATTAAAGGTAAGATCTAAATCTTCATTTTTCTTTATTTTTCTTTGCAAGTGTGTTTTCCTTTAGATTGATTCATGGAAATAAGAGAAGCCTAACTTGTGTGAACAGATAACTTGGTGACAGTAAGATCCTAGTAGCATGGTGGCGCTTCAAGTACATGATTGGTTTTCTTGCAATTGTTTTAAGTGTGCTTTCTTCTTATTTATTTAGGATTTTTAATAAGAGCTCCATACACTAATCCATGTGCATGATAGGGATTAACAACTAGCAAAGAAGTATTCAAGGATGATCAATAGTTTGGAAGAAATCTCTCAAATTCTAGTAGCAATTGGGATATCTACTTCTCTAGAAGAACAAATCTTGACAACATTCAAGAATTTATCTGCCTCTCCAGAAGTGATAGAAGAACAAAAAATCCATGAATTACTAGAAGATCTCCACCCTTGCAATATTGTCGAAGAAACTAAAGAATAATGGACCATATCCAAAGGAGAGAAACTATTAGAACTTTAAATTGAAGCATGTTTGACATGCCATCTATAGATGCTCTAAGCACAGAAGAGGATAATCATTTAATGTTAGAAGATCTACATGGCACAATAAACGATGATATGCTAAATGAGCTAAATAAGGAGGTAAACCAAAATCATTTTTATTTTGTTGAAAGTTGGTTTCAAGAAATTGTAAGTCCATAACACTCCTCCATTATTCCTTACTTCTTGACATCATTATTAAAACAACTGGTTCTTCATACTCAGATATGTGTTGAATATTGTATTCTAAACTTGAGTCTGAATGCATTTTTATACTTGTTACACACATGGTTACATTGGAAATATTCCTATACTTGAGGAGAGGGATTTCTCTTTCTCAAGTAGAATATGATAACAAATAAATAAATAAATGTTGCATATAGTAATTAGGCCAATAGGCCTTCCTATGCATCAACAATCGTCAACACTTTTACCCTGCTCTGTTCAATTAGGTGAGACACTTTCAACTATTGACTTGAAGTGTGACTGCTTTTTCCAAATATCGGTTGAGTTGCCTTCTTGGCATGGAAAGATTTTTTAACTACTTTTTTCCATTCTTTTATGTCACTCTTAAAGATTCTTTTACTGATTTTTTCCATTCTTTATGTCACTCTTGGCTCAAAGTTAATCGTTTCTTTGGTCTGCCAATTGTTGTTGTTCTTATTCCCTGTCTTTTGGCAAGCACTAACTTTTCCTTCCATCATTTTTAATACATACAAGACAGTGGTCCAGAGCATGAGGCTATTAAGGGTTTCAAGATCATCTATCCCTACCCAATATCCGTGGTTCTTATTCCCCAGCTTGGGCTTCTTACAGGCAAATGATAAATTTCCATTTCAAGATGTTCGCAAAATCTTTTGTAATACTGTTTTTACAGTTATCAGATGGTTGAACTCGAAAGATTTTCGTGCCTAAGGTTGAAGATTCGATTCTGTTATTAACATGTCTACGTAGTTGAGGTTTCGGCTGTGCCATTTCCTATCTAGGGTTTCAAATTATGTTCCCGATCGACATTTCATGTTTTCTGTTGTGTCGGTTGGCATCTTTTGATATGGCAAAGAGTGAAATTATTTTTGTTTAGGAATAGATATCTGTATAAAGCATTGATTTTATTAATGACAATGGGCTTGGGCTAAATTTGCAGTCCAACATAAGGCTAACTTGCGATGAGAACTTGCAATACAAATAAATAACATCCACAAATATTCGCCAGATAAACCCAAATGGCACACATAAATGAAAATAAATTCCAGATGACACATGGATAGAAATGGATTACAATGGGCAGAATATTCGTAACTATTGATATTAGGGAAGCTAATTGCTTCCAAAGAGAAAATGCTTCAGATGCAGAGGAAGTACCTTAATTTAAACCCCAAATCTGATGACCTTTAGGCTATGCTACCTGTCTGAATACAAATGGCATCTCCATGCACCCTATAAAATGGCGGGACTACATGCCTTACCTGCTTATTCAATTTTCCCTTGAAACTACTCCCGCTCACAAGGTGGTTACACCTGGATAAACTCTTTAGCTCCCTTGGTAGCTCGCTTGGCAGTTTTTGTAATGATGCCTTTTTTTCTCTCAGCTATATTCTAATTTGATTGTATAGGAAGTGGCGTGGCCTCTAGGGATAGTCATTCAAGGAAGCGCTGCTTTACATAATTGCATGCTAGCTTACCCAAGTTTTCTGTTTAAAGTTTTTGTAGAGGTCTTGCTACACCCATTGGATCATTTCTTGTATGCAAACAATATAAAATATTTTTTTATTGAAAATTGCATGTTGTTCTTTTTGACCGCACTGCATAATTTGCCATGGTGTTTCATTATGCATGTAGATAATGATTGATTCTTGTTGTGTGACATTTAATTTAGTCAAATATTACTAACACAATAGCATGTGCTATGAACCAATCTCCAACAAGATCAAAGCCATCACTATAAAGTCTTCCGAAATTTTCAATAATTTATAATACTTCATTAGCTAATCTGAACAGTGTCTGGTGTGTTGTTCCTCCTTTCAAGCGTGTGTGTTCATGTTTAGATGGTCATCTTCAGGCATGGTTGTCTTCAGGCGAGTGTGCATGTTCATGTTTAGATGGTCGTCTTTAGGCATGGTCGTCTTCACGCGAGTGTGAGATCACAATCAGGAAGGCCTCGATGGGGAAGAAGTTCTTCTTTTACTCTTGCTACATGTAATGTTAGCAACGATTTGGTATTTTCTTATTTTTGTTTTTTCCTTCTGGCCTCCTAATTTGGCATTGACCATGGTTTTTTAATGTCTCTATAGACATGGCCTTTAGAATGGCTGTGGTCATTTAATTTCCAACTTCTAAGTTCTCCCTTTGACATTTAAGGTTTGTAATGTCATATTTAGCATGGTTTCGACTATTATATTTTGAATTTCTAATCGCAATATACAATTATTGTTTTCAATGTAGTACCATTCTATATATGTATATTATTCTTTATAAAATATAATAATAATATCATGGTTTCTAATGGAATTAACTTTTTAATAGCAATATATTCAACATGTTTAATATTATGTTTTGACTTTTCTAAATGCAAATATACCATATTGGTTTTCAATTGAACTATATTGGTAGGGATAGTCTGCTGCGTTTTGCCTTGGTCACTGGCAAGGCTTCGTATGATGCGTGGCCATATAGAGGTTCTTGATTTTGGGGTAATTAACTTACTCTAATGATGACATTCCATTGTGTTCCCTTTGTTATACTATAGGATATAAACAAAAACATTTAAAGAAAAGTAATTGCACAATGATCCAGTCCAAGAAAACAAGGTTTTCCACAAACTAATTAACTCTTCTAGAAAAATTCAACAATTCCAATTTAATAATCCTATTGGCCTCTCTTTGTACCTTCTGGGACAATTGCTAGTTAGTATAGTTATAACATATAGTGCAACATCTTTCTCATTTGTTTTTAATAAGTAACGATGTTAACAGCTAAAAATTAATTAGTTGAAAATGGGAGATATATGTTCCTATTGAATATTTTTGTTGAGGTCTCTTTTAGATGCATATTTTTTTAATGAAGATTTTCACGCACTCATATTTCCAATTGTAGCATGCTTCAACTATTACTTCTCTTTCCCACTTATTATTTCTTTTCAATTAGATTTCTTTCTAGTTTTTCTTTTTAATAAAGCAATATATGACCATTATGTTTGGAATTGTAGCTAAAGTTGGAAATATTTTCATAGAAAAATCATCTACTATTGCATACCAATTGTTTAGTACCATGTTTCATCTAACCAACTATCACAAATTCTGGTACCAATTTGCTATTTTGCAAGAAAAAGCAGGATCCAAGGGTATTTTTCATTTGGGATGCTTAAATACTAGAAGAATGTTGTTAAAAGTGGCAAAGACATCTTCATCAATGGAATGGAACACTTAGGGGAGTATTTGATGACATCTTTCCTTTTTCCTTAATTTATTATAAAGGTTTCATTCATGATTTATCTCTTTTAAGATAGTTATTTCACAAAGATGACATAAGCAATCATTTTCATAAAATTTGAATTGAAGGATAATTCCAAACTATTCATAGTTTCTATTTCTATTTTTGGAAATTCATTTTTCTTATTCACATAGATTTACGATTATCAATACATGCTCAAAATATAGTTGCCAATGTATAAAGGGG
>APFE030949598.1:80243-91144 GCA_000404065.3 Pinus taeda | reverse complement strand
TACACACATGGTTACATTGGAAATATTCCTATACTTGAGGAGAGGGATTTCTCTTTCTCAAGTAGAATATGATAACAAATAAATAAATAAATGTTGCATATAGTAATTAGGCCAATAGGCCTTCCTATGCATCAACAATCGTCAACACTTTTACCCTGCTCTGTTCAATTAGGTGAGACACTTTCAACTATTGACTTGAAGTGTGACTGCTTTTTCCAAATATCGGTTGAGTTGCCTTCTTGGCATGGAAAGATTTTTTAACTACTTTTTTCCATTCTTTTATGTCACTCTTAAAGATTCTTTTACTGATTTTTTCCATTCTTTATGTCACTCTTGGCTCAAAGTTAATCGTTTCTTTGGTCTGCCAATTGTTGTTGTTCTTATTCCCTGTCTTTTGGCAAGCACTAACTTTTCCTTCCATCATTTTTAATACATACAAGACAGTGGTCCAGAGCATGAGGCTATTAAGGGTTTCAAGATCATCTATCCCTACCCAATATCCGTGGTTCTTATTCCCCAGCTTGGGCTTCTTACAGGCAAATGATAAATTTCCATTTCAAGATGTTCGCAAAATCTTTTGTAATACTGTTTTTACAGTTATCAGATGGTTGAACTCGAAAGATTTTCGTGCCTAAGGTTGAAGATTCGATTCTGTTATTAACATGTCTACGTAGTTGAGGTTTCGGCTGTGCCATTTCCTATCTAGGGTTTCAAATTATGTTCCCGATCGACATTTCATGTTTTCTATTGTGTCAGTTGGCATCTTTTGATATGGCAAAGAGTGAAATTATTTTCATTTAGGAATAGATATCTGCATAAAGCATTGATTTTATTAATGACAATGGGCTTGGGCTAAATTCGCAGTCCAACATAAGGCTAACTTACGATGAAAACCTGCAATACAAATAAATAACATCCACAAATATTCGCCAGATAAACCCAAATGGCACACATAAATGAAAATAAATTCCAGATGACACATGGATAGAAATGAATTACAATGGGCAGAAGATTCGTAACTATTGATATTAGGGAAGCTAATTGCTTCCAAAGAGAAAATGCTTCAGATGCAAAGGAAGTACCATAATTTAAACCCCAAATCTAATGACCTTTAGGCTATGCTACCTGTCTCAATACAAATGGCATCTCCATGCACCCTACAAAATGGCGAGACTACATGCCTTACCTGCTTATTCAATTTGCCCTTGAAACTACTCCCGATCACAAGGTGGTTACACCTGGATAAACTCTTTAGCTCCCTTGGCAGCTCACTTGGCAGTGTTTGTAATGATGCCTTTTTTTCTCTCAGCTATATTCTAATTCGATTGTATAGGAAGCGGCGTGGCCTCTAGGGATAGTCATTCAAGGAAGCGCTACTTTACACAACCGCATGCTAGCTGACCCAAGTTTTCTGTTTAAACTTTTTGTAGAGGTCTTGCTGCACCCATTGGATCATCTCTTATATGCAGACAATATAAAACAAATTTTTTATTGAAAACTGGACGCTGTTCTTTTTTTACCACACTGCATAATTTGCCATGGTGTTTCATTATGCATGCAGATAATGATTGATTCTTGTTGTGCGACATTTAATTTAGTCAAATATTATTAACACAATAGCATGTGCTATGAACCAGTCTCCAACAAGATCAAAACCATCACTATAAACTCTTCCAAAATTTTCAAGAATTTATAATACTTCATTAGCTAATCTGAATAGTGTCTAGTATGTTGTTCCTCCTTCAAGCGTGCGTGTTCATATTTAGATGGTCGTCTTCAGGCATGATTGTCTTCGGGCGAGCGTGTGTGTTCATGTTTAGATGGTCGTCTTCAGGCATGGTCTTCTTCAGACAAGCATGAGATCACAATTAGGAAGGCATCCATGGGGAAGAAGTGCTTCTTTTATTCTTGCTACATGTAATGTTAGCAATGATTTCGTATTTTCTTATTTTTGTTTTTGCCTTTTGGCCTCCTAATTTGGCATTGACCATGGTTTTTTAACGTCTCTATAGACATGGTCTTCAGAATGGCCGTGGTCATTTAATTTCCAACTTCTAAGTTCTCCCTTTGACATTTAAGGTTTGTAATGTCATATTTAGCATGGTTTCAAATATTATATTTTGACTTTCTAATTGTAATATACAATTATGGTTTTCAACGTAGTATCATTCTATATATGTATATTATTCTTTATAAAATATAATAATAATATCATGGTTTCTAATGGAATTAACTTTTTAATAGCAATATATCAACATGTTTTCTAATATTATGTTTTGACTTTCTAAATGCAATATACAATTATGGTTTTCAATGAAATATATTGGTAAGGGATAGTCATGCTGGTTATTGCCTTGGTCACTGGCAAGCTTCGTATATGCTTGGCCATCTATAGAGGTTTCTTGATTTTGGGTAATTAACTTACTCTAAAATGAAATATGACATTCATTGTGTTCCTTGTACTATAGATATAAACAAAACATCTAAAGAAAAGTAATTGCACAATGATCCAGTCCAAGAAAACAAGGTTTTCCACAAACTAATTAACTCTTCTAGAAAAATTCAACAATTCCAATTTAATAATCCTATTGGCCTCTCTTTGTACCTTCTGGGACAATTGCTAGTTAGTATAGTTATAACATATAGTGCAACATCTTTCTCATTTGTTTTTAATAAGTAACGATGTTAACAGCTAAAAATTAATTAGTTGAAAATGGGAGATATATGTTCCTATTGAATATTTTTGTTGAGGTCTCTTTTAGATGCATATTTTTTTAATGAAGATTTTCACGCACTCATATTTCCAATTGTAGCATGCTTCAACTATTACTTCTCTTTCCCACTTATTATTTCTTTTCAATTAGATTTCTTTCTAGTTTTTCTTTTTAATAAAGCAATATATGACCATTATGTTTGGAATTGTAGCTAAAGTTGGAAATATTTTCATAGAAAAATCATCTACTATTGCATACCAATTGTTTAGTACCATGTTTCATCTAACCAACTATCACAAATTCTGGTACCAATTTGCTATTTTGCAAGAAAAAGCAGGATCCAAGGGTATTTTTCATTTGGGATGCTTAAATACTAGAAGAATGTTGTTAAAAGTGGCAAAGACATCTTCATCAATGGAATGGAACACTTAGGGGAGTATTTGATGACATCTTTCCTTTTTCCTTAATTTATTATAAAGGTTTCATTCATGATTTATCTCTTTTAAGATAGTTATTTCACAAAGATGACATAAGCAATCATTTTCATAAAATTTGAATTGAAGGATAATTCCAAACTATTCATAGTTTCTATTTCTATTTTTGGAAATTCATTTTTCTTATTCACATAGATTTACGATTATCAATACATGCTCAAAATATAGTTGCCAATGTATAAAGGGGATTAAAACAAATTTAGGAGGCTCATACAATAACTGATGAAAAAGAAACTTGAATAATATAACCATAACACCAAAGTATGATCTCCGTGTACATTTATTAAGCCTTGCAAGAGAGTTAATGAAGTCTTTGTTCATACTGGAACACTACTTTAAAAGCAAAGTCATACATGAAAAATATGACCATTAGGACATTAGGTGTCTTTTGGTTACTCTTTGGTTAGCCTCATCCATCTCAAATTACAAATGGATCTTTCATGCTATGTCCTTTGAATACCTATAATTACCTTATGTGTCTAAGACATTATGCAGGTAATATAAGTCACTCTAAAAGGTATCATCTTATGCCTTTAAGGGGATTTCTAAAGCCTCTCCCCCATCTACCAATTGCAAAATAAATGTTCATAAGCTAAACCTAAAATGGTAGGAAACATGGGACTAGAGCCTTCAGTGTAAAATAAGTCTAAGAGGTTAACCCATCGAGGCTATGGATGCCTAATGGCAGTGGGTATGGACCTGTGATATCATTAGGTAAACCCATTGGGGCTATGGATTCTCACTGACAATGGGTCATTCTGCATAAATAAGTGTCATCCAAACCAAGGCTTTTGTCTACACGTATGTTGGTTACTTTATAGTGTTACAATAAAAAGAAAGCATGTGTGCATGAAGTCAAGTGTAAAAACCTACCACATAAATTTTCTATTGAAGAATGGCCTTAAGGAAACCTTGAGTCCTCTATCATTAATTTTTCATATTATATATAAGATTTAATTGTCTTAGAAGTGGGACCTATTACCATAAAGAACTAATAAAATTCAACTTCAAAGCTTGTCTGTAATACTTGGACGGCGATAAGACTTTAGGATTTGATTAGTAATAACTAATTTTTCACCAGTTCATTATTTGCTGTGATAATAAAAATCCTCCTACCTACAAAGAATGGGAGCCCCTTAAATTTATAAAAGGTTTCTTTTCTTGAGCATAAAATTATTAAAGATTGATGAAATCCTATGTAATTAGTGATTTGAGCTTTATTTTATGCTTGATGTTAATTTAGCATCATTTTAATAAGTTTGAGAACAATTATTTTTTTCTAGTATTCATGTCATTAGCTCTATTATTTTTTTTAGGGTCCTTTGTACTGAGTAATCTCAACAACCCTCCTCAATTCTTTAGTACCTTACCAAGCTTGCATGAGAACATGTAAAACCTCAAGCATGTGGGAGTGGTTGTCGGTACCGTTTTCAACATCCTTATTACATTATTTTTAGCTTCCTTCAACATATCATATTGGAACTCATCAACTCTGTATCTTATAGATCATTTAGGAGCCTCAGGCTTACTTTGTCTCATTTTCTGACACTTCCACTGCAATTTAAAAAGTTCTTTACCTGTGTGATGTTTCTAGTTTTTCCAGCAGAACAAATTCACATGCAACATCAGTAATCACTAGCACTTATTGCAGCTTGACCCTCAAGACATATTAATCTATAAAGATAATCTTAAATGATTCCAATTTCAAGACTATGCACCTAGTTATCTTATGAAACTTCATACAAAACTATAAAGAAGTTTTATGTATTCGTCTGGTACTGGCAAGTAGTTTTCTGCGATCATTCGGTACTAGAAAGAAGTGTCCTATGTTCATTCGGTACTGGAAAATAGTTTTCATTTGGTACTAAAAAAAATATTTCTTGTGTGATCCAGTAATGGAGGTATGAGGTTAGTGTTTTATTTTCTGCTATTAAGATTCATATTGATCATGTGATGAATATATAATTACCCTCATAAAATTTTATTATGGTCATTTTTAAGCCCCTATCCTAATCGTAAAGTGCTCGCCTTTATTCCCCTATTTTCTAACAAAAAAAATCCTTTTATATGATTGAATTGGATAATCATGGATGTGATTGGGTGGATGCCAATGATAATTCAATCAAATGTATTTGAATATATCATGATAGTAATTATACTTCTGTGGGTTGTTTAAATAACAATTTTACCTCTACTCCATAACCATAAACTGAATGATTATGATGAATGATCAATGGAACCATGACATTGACCGTCATGTACTGATGTACTCATCCAATCAACCACATTCTCTCCATCATGTCTAAATAAGCTTTGCATATGACTTATCAGCATCATACTATATACGCTCACCATGTAATTATGGAAACCACTTGACCATTACCATCTCCTTTCAAATTATAAATGCTCTTCTGGATGGCTTCACCATCCAAATGAGCATCATTTATCTCTTGCATATCATTTGGCCTTCATTGCATTCATCCATCCAGTGCTAGCTCCATTGCATTGTGGCCATAACCAAACTTTTGGTAGCCTACTTTATGGTACTCAACCTATTCTGAGATTTATCCTTAGAAATTGTCTGAGACCTATTCTTAAAGTTGGCATGGGGGTAGACTAACACAAGCCAGTGTTCTAGTTTTACCAAGAACTAGAGGAGTATCAGTTCTGCAAAGAAAAATTCGAGCAACCTGGTTGGATTCTCTAACTGGAAAAGTTTGAAGGATACCATGAGGGTGTTTCTCACGCTTTCACTCAAATTTATGATGGAAAACATGTTCAGTTAGAGGTAGCGAGCTACAGATCACAAAAGCTACTATAGCGGTTGCAGGGGAGAAATACTTCAAGGGTGTAAATACCAACTTTACCTTGAAACATACTCACCACTTGCCTACATTCTTCAAAAAAAAAACTTTTAGCATCCTTGTGTATATAAGAGGTAATTTATATTTAAAGCATGATTTTTTATGATTTCTCATTAGTAGGAACTAAATAAGCGATTCCTTATACTCTCTAATTATTTGGATTGACTCAAATAGATCTTAAGACCTTGTTCTTTCTCATCAGGGACCAACCTTGCATTCATCTAGTACCTCCACTCATTCGATACCAATCTTGCGTTCATCCTGTACTTGTGATCATCTAGTACCTACTATGTTCATCCAATACCTACATTCATCCACCTGTGCTCATCCAATACCAACTGTTCTCATCTGGTATCTGTGTTCATCCTACACTAACTATGTTCATCCGGTATCAAATCTGACTCGTCATATTTGACGGCTCAAGTGAGCTACGTTCAATGGGACCAATGGAAATGTTTTTCAAAGCATTATCATTTTATGGAAACTCGAGATAATTTTTATCCTCGTGCACTGCATGTCACGAGGATGAAGCCAAATACGTAAAGGAAAACTATGTGTAATATTTTCATGATGATTTGATCATATCTTTTAACTTTGTATGTAACAACCATTCCTCTATAGGAGAAGGCTTGTAGATGATATGTGTTAGAGAAGGAATAACAATGAAGTTTATTTACAGAGACAGAAGTTATTAAATACAGAATTTTAAACATTATTATTATGTTGGACAATTTAGTATTGTGATCCTTTCGTTTTAAATCAATGGTATGAGTGATTGATGAATTCGATGTGTTAATAGATTCTTTGGTTATGTAAGTTTCCTCATCTTTTCATGGTAGCTTGACAAGGGCCTAACGAAGCCATCAAGGTAAGTTTTCATTATAGTTATTGTGAATATAGTTTGGTTTTATGGTTTAACTTCAAAACATTTGGTGTGATTATAGTTTTGTTCTATGCAAGTAATCTATTTCAGTCCCGAGGTTACATGTTTAATTGTTGATTCCTCTTTTGAAGAATAGGAAAAGTTAAGATAAGAGATCTCACCATTCACCTACATGTGTTGTTAAGTAAAGACTATTGTTTTACCCAAATTTTCCTATATAAGAATGTATAGCTTTCTTCAGGACTAGTTAAATTAGGAATGATTATTTTTCTTAATTGCAGTAAGTTGATTTTAATCAGTTGCTACAAGAAAACAGTGTTGAGTCCATCTTTCTATTTCATGAGTTTGTAAATGGACAGACTTATTTCTTGGGCAAGAACCTTTAGATCACATGCTTGCTAAGATTTTATTTCTTAGTTTTTCTTTCTGATCCTTAAGTTGTATGAGGAGGATACATTGAAAATTGTAAGAATGAAGTATCGGTTTTGAATGCTTCTTACCTACACTATATTCATGAAACATAGGAACTTATCTGTTATCAACACATATAGTGCATAAACTCTACTAATTATGATTCCCTAGTTGATAATTTAATTTGTGGCGATATATCATTTATATAATATCCACATCATGTATTCTATGAATCTTGTTACTTTTAAGGGAATTATGTTATGTCAACTAATATAAAGATTAAATCAATGCTTTAGTTTTAGTTATACTTCATGGATTCCTGACTCTTGATTCCTTCTACAAATTCAGGGCAAGCTAGTTGTTCTTCTCTCCTTAAATTGTCATTTCTACTTGACTCGTCCCTATGGAGATATTCATTATAGACATGGACCCCTAGACATTAGTTTTCATGGTATTCTTGGTCCATGGGGTGTCAGGAAGAGTTTCAATAGGAATTGAAAAAACATGGTTAGGCAGTCATTACGTATCAAAATAATATTTCCAACCACGTTTTTCCACGGCACTCAGATACACACTTCTTCTACAAATTCAGTATTCTCTCATCCTTGTTCTCTCCTTGACTTAAATTAAGAAGCTCCTCCTTCAAATCCTACCCCACTTTTGGGTTTAGAAAATACACACGCATATCTTACTAACATCCATGGATGTATAAAACTATTATATTTTGGGTATATACTACAAAAAATACCCCAAAATATCAGCAGTACATGCACTAATCGTCTGGTTTCATTACACAAAGGACTAGCTTGTTGTTTTGTTTAATGATTTTACCGAGCATGTAATCCATTATGTAATTATGAATCTTTGAGGCACCCCAAACTAAAAATTTTCTTAATACACAATTATTGGTTATGGTCAAAATAATAATAATAATAATAATAATAATAATAATAATAATAATAATAAATAATTAATCAAAAATTCAAGTAGTGCCACTTTTGGGTTTAATAGTTGATTTTATGTTTATTCATTTTGGAGGGTACTAGTTGTTAAGGCCATAATTTCAATTAATTTGTAATTTTCACCCTAAAAATACAAGTGGTACTATTGGTAGAATTTATTTTCCATTTGGGGTCAATTTTAAAATTTGTTATTATTTTCCATGGTCATTATTTCAAACAAGTAGAAACTATAACAACCCTACAAAATGAGTGCTACTAGCTACACTACATTTTATTCAAAAGTAAAAATAGTGAGTAAACACAACCTCTGAGAAAATGAGAAATCTTAATTTGGTAATTTTTTTTAAACCATTTACATTTAAATTCCCTTTTTCCTAAATGGTAACAATAACATGATTTTTAATTAAGTTTAAAGTAGTTACCCTTATCATTTGAAAATAGAAATTTAGATATTCACAAAGATTTTCTTTCCCATCACATCCCATAATGACATTAAAACCTACCCTAACTTGAGCCCTATTACCGAATTTCCAGTATAAAAGGGATCTAATAAAAAAGAGAGCTAATTTCAAGAATTTCCATTTATTTGATACATTTAGGATACTTTTTATTCCTTCCTAATACAATCCAATATTGTGCCAAGGGAAATGTGATTTTGCATTCAAATCCTCTTCCACAAAGTCTCTTTGGAAATCATATTCCATGGTGTTGTTTGTGATGAATGAATGTTTGAACAATTGTTTATTCTTTATTACCATACCTCACAAATCCTTTGGATATACAAGTTCTGTCTACTTAACACTTTGATTTCGTTTATATTTACTACTGCCTTGCCACAAAAAATTGAAGAAAAGCTTCCTACTTCTCTAGCTGAATGCCTTTTTCGATATGGTTCAACATATTCCAATAATTAGGGATAGCCTCCAAGACAAACTTAACCAAAACTAAAAATATTCCTCTTGACAACCACTTTTTGCACCATAATGTGGAACCTTTTTCCAACATTCCTATCATCCAAGTCCAATCAACTTTCACATAACCCAAATATTCAATTATTTTATTTATGTCAAAGGAATGGAAGAGTATGTATATTTTGAGAACTATTTCAAGGCCATGAATGATATTACAAACATAAAGTGCATATTTGGTATCATTAAATTCCATCATTTTAGTCACCTTATGAAGAGGGGGAACACACCTGTATTCATTGAATTCACATTCAAATCTAAAGAAAAAGAGCATAACAACATCTATAGCTAGTATATAAGTAAACCTTTAATTTTCATCTACCAATCATAATACTTTTTCTCTTCGACTTTGCATCACATAGCACTTTACTAAGATCTTCTAACACTAGATGAAATAAGAAAGGAGAAAGAGAGAAATCATGCCCCTAGGCTATCCACCTAGATAAGACTTTAAAAATAGAAATAAAAAATTTAATTAACATAGCAAAGGATACAAAAATAATAAGGGACATGATCCATTTGAATATGGGAAAAGAGAATCTATAATGTATTAACAATAATATTAGGTAAATCCAAGTGACCCTGTCATAAGCCTTGAACAAAGAAATATTGGCTATAATTTGGAGAAACAAATGTGGAAACGTTGATAGAGTTCAAAATAACTTGGGAAATACATATGCCTTGATGAATTTGTCTTCAATTGAGAATGACAAGTTTCTATGTTGACATAGCGTTGGATATCATAGGCTTAATCCTAATAACCATAACCTTAGAAATAATTTTGTAGAGGTAGTTTCATAGAGAAATATGTGAAATCCCATCAAAAGTCCTAGGGTAGTCAACCTTCGGTATACTAGAAATTAAACATGCATTATGGTTCTTATAAACTTTCTCGATGGCCTCACCTTCTCCATCATTCAGATAATATCCTTTCCCAATAAATCAAGGAAACAAATATAAAACTGAACCATCCATCTATCAAGGCGCATGGTACTTTCCTTATTAAAGTGGTCATGACATGAAGTATATCTTCCTTAGAAACATATTTGAGTATCCTTTGAGTATCATAATAAATGATCCATTTGGGAAAAAATAAATTTAATTTTAGTTTTTTTTTTTATATTAAAACAAATAGGTTCCCTGAATATAACCTTTCCAGCATCTACTAAGTCTTGAAAACCTCTCACCTTGTTTCATTTGAAGTTTCCCAAATAATACTAATGTTCCACCAATAGATAGAAAAAATTGCAAAGATTTTTGTGTTCTAATCATTGAATTCAATCGAAGTTTCTTGAATTTTCAAACACTTGTTAGACTAAAAATCACACTAAGAGGTGGGTGAATCATTGTAATGGAAAATTTTCATCAATTTAAATAATTTACCAATTAAACAAAATTGTAAATGTAAGCATGCATTTTTAAAGAACATCAACACATCATGATAATAAGAAACTAGTTCTATGTGGAAGCCCCTATGGGAGACAATGAAAAATTATTTGTTTCTTCTTCAATTTAATTACATAGGTTTTCAAGAACCAACCAACTGTAGGAACCCACCCCTGAAACTAAATTTGTAGGCACCAACCAGCTAGAGGAACCAACCCC
>APFE030949598.1:65322-77697 GCA_000404065.3 Pinus taeda | reverse complement strand
GCTCCATCTGACGTATCCAATTTATCGGATCCTTGCCATCAAACTTCCTCATCTTTCTTTTTCTTGATTTTAGGAGCTTGATCTTGAAATGACTGTAACTCTGAACTTTCATATATTTAAGTTCTGAAACTAAGACCTGTAGTAGTCCTCTACATCCTCTTTCCAATGCCACCAGTCTGACCCCAATTGGATTCTCCAATGAAGAGTTATGCCAAATCTCCCGCAGTGACCGGATTATAGACTAATTCAGTAGAGCGAACTTGTACGACGTGCCACCTGTCCCTGTTTTGACCTTTGGCTCTGAAAAATATATACAAGGAACTACAGTCCGTCTTCTTTCTATACCTTCTTACAAAATTTCAACCTGATGCTCAGAGAGAAAGTTATGATGATTTTCCCCAAGTCACATGTTTTGAATGTAATTCAGGATTTTTCAAAAGGACCAACTTCCTCAGACCATATCTCCAAAAAAATAGCATGAAAAGCTTTGAAATTTGAACCTGATATTCGGCACGATGTCTTCTCAAATGGTTTTTTTTTTGAGCTCTTGAAACGTTTCAAAACAAAATTTATTGCGAAAATTCCACAATGACCTGTTTGGAGCAGCGAAACCCTAGAATCCAAATCTCTGATACCAAATGTTATGAAACCAGCTCAGGAAAATATAGAAAAGATAGATCAACGCCTTAGAATTCAGCCTCTTCGAGGGGGAAACCTCCTTTACATTACATAAATGAACAATTCTTGGATGAAATGGAATGACCTCCTCTCTATATATAGGAGTCTAAGGGGTCATAACATAATCAGAGCCTACATAACAATAATAATGTAAGGGCACAATAATAATAGATGGGCTTCTATGGGGCACAATAGTAACAATATGGGCACTACATGGGTACATCAATATAATAAGTGGGTTGTACTAATAACAATAAGGGGTTACTCTAGTAGTATAGGGGCCTAACACTTTCTCTCCCCCTTGGATGTCAATGGAAAAGGGACATACTAAGGAATGTTGCTTACAAGGTGGCTACTTTTCAAGATACATAACTACTATATATCTTCCTAAGGACCTGATCTTCTTATGAGAAAATTATCCCCTTGAGAATGTGTACCCTTTATTGTAAAAATACTCTCCCCTAGTCAATAAACGTTTTTCTATGTGCACATTACTTTGTTCAAAGGCTGGAGAACAACCCCATAATCCTTTCACTATAATGAAAATACCTTCTAGCATAAGTTTTTGTTGAAGCCCCTATAAAAATAACCCAAAACTCAGTTTGTAGCGTAGGTCAGTAGCGAAGGTGGGCATGAAGATGATTTTGCAAATGTTTTTTTGATGGTGCATATACAATATACAAATGTGCCAGTGCTTCACTATCCACACAAGCACCAGCGTTAAATAAAACTTGGTTCACTGTGGAAGATGTATTTTTATAAAATAAAAAAACATGGTGTGCTAAATAAAAAAATGAATTGGTGCTGCAATAATCAATAGCACTAGAAAAGGGTTAGCTTTTAAAAATTGTCAATGTTATATACACTCGCGGCAATGGTGCCCTTTTGTAGTTAAACACCTTATTGCATAACTAGTATAAGCACCACTATAGTTTTTAAACTGCAAAAAAATGTGGTTCTATATTCCAATGAAGCATCGGTGCTACTAATGTATTAAAACACCCCAGGGTGTCTTCAAAATACCACTCCTAGGTAGTTTTTATTTTTATTTTTAAATTTTGTGCTATAGTACAACAAAGCATTAGTCTTGTACCTGTATTAGAACACCCTAGTGCATCTTAACAAAATAAATTGTAAATCTTTTTATGTTAAAAACAAAAAGTGGTGTTCTTAGATACCTGACGCACTTGTGTGGTTATAATGAGACGCTAGAGGAAGGTTAAATAAAGAAAACCCCCCGACCATAAATTTCATTTTTACCATCTATAGTGTTGGATATCTTTGAAGCACTAGTTACACTCTTGACTCATGCAAGCAGCCTGACATCGGTTTTTCTCTTGCTCACATCTTTTTGTACTATTCTCAGTGCATGGATTTCCAATTTCCTCAAATTGTGGTGAAGTTTGTTTTTGTCAATTACATGTCAACAATGCCTTCCTGACAAGAAAATGTCTAGGTAATGTCTATGTTTCTCTCTAATTTGTGGAGTGTCTAATTGTGGGATTTCCATGGCGATCCTGAGGTATGGTATAGACCCACTGAGGAGGACATATACTTTATCGCTAACATATCTAGGAGAGGCAAGGATTTTCCCTAGTTCCTTGATGTTCCCCATGGTGTTGCAAAAAAGAGTCCCCTTGCCTACTCTCATAGATATGTTAGGCCTCATGTACTCTATCTAGTATATTTTCATGTGCGTGGTGGACAACTACAGATTTCTTCATTTGTTGCAGAGGAGGTTAGGTGACTCTTGTTATTAGTCACCACCATTGCACACTTTAGTAGTCATGGGCAGTGTATTAGTTTCCCTATTTTTTATTATGTCGATTATTTGATTCAATTGCCATGATGTATTAGATGGTCATCCATTTTTTTGAGGCAACTTCGTAGGACTTTAGATAGATGGCGTGCAACAATACATGGGAGGGTGAGTTTCCCTTTCACATCAAAATTTTTTTATCTACTTTTTGAGAGGTTTCCATAGGCGAGGCCTAGATTTGATGATCACCCTCCTATGCCAATGACTGAGGTTTGGATGTGCATGTGGAGCCATATGATGCTAAATAGGGGCCATATGATGCTAAAGATGGGCCTTCAAGTATCCAACTAGGATTTCCACCCAAGAATTGGCACTAAGAAGAAATGAGTTTGACCATGTGTTTATCATTTTTCCATTTCCATACATGTGGATTGATTCGAGATAGTGTTCGAACATTCTCCTCACACTTTCTAAGTCTCCAAATGATAGAGGTTATATTAGTGTTTTATTTAAATTAATCTAGTTTCATTTTATTGTTTTAATTATTAACAATAAAATTCATTCTAGCATGTTCTTTAACTTGTTTTATTAAATCATTTAATGAAATTGTCTAATTATTTTTTTGTACTACATATTTTGTAGACATCACACATTTGATAGGGATATGCCTCCTCCCCAATCTGATGGAGGACATGAGGAGATGGGAGAGAACCAAGAGGGTGAGGAACATCCTTCAGGGGGCTGTGGGTGTCTAGGATCGTAGGGACATTCTAAGATTTCAAATGGACTACCACAAAATATTGGCTAGAGTTTTGTTTGAAGAGGGAGTCTGCCGTATGAGGGTTGGAGACATCAGCTTAGATACTAGGTTCTTGAATCTATATATGGATTGTCTGCCTGAGATGATATCCCTTATGCATAATATCATTGGAGCTAGTAGGCTACTGACAACAATGAGGGATGCAAGGCATGCAACGAAATATATGTTAGGTTAGGGTGGTGATCATGATGATGGGGGTGATGATCATGATCATGATTATTTAGGTGGTGATCATGATGATTTTGGTAGTACTACCCCATCGTATCATGGTTAGGGTGTTGGTGATCCTTTTGGTAGTAAAAATATGCCTCAATCACCTAACAATCATATGCCAGAGCTAGCTGATGTGCCTTATGTTTCTCCTGACAGAGCATACCAAATACTTCCTCCTTCACCTTATAATTTGACAGAATTCGAGGCAGTAGTTGAGAATCCATCATATTTTGTTGTAGCCCATGCTAGAACTACTACGTCTGTTGTATCAGATATTTGATTACAATTATTTGAATTGATGTTGTTATTGCTTATATATTATTATATAATATATATAATATATTATATATTTTATTATATTTATATTATATATATATGTAGTATGTATGTATGTATGTATGTATTATGTATGTATTATGTATGTATGTATGTATGTATGTATGTATTTGTATGTATGTATTGTATGTATTATGTATGTATGTGTTTGTTTGTATGTATTGTATGTATGTTGTATGTCTGTATGTATGTATGTATGATGTATGTATGTATGTATGTATGTATGTATGTTATTATATATATTATATATATATTAATTATATATATATATATTATTAATATATGTTATATATATATTATATATTTATATATAATAATGTGCATTTTTCATGTTTTTATTTAATTATATATGTTGGTGTTGATGTGTATATTATTATCTCATGTTAGATATGTTCATTTAATGTGCTTGCAAATAGATGTGTATTTGATAGCAGTTATTTCACATGTGATGTATATTAATTTCAGGATGTGTGTGGTAATAATATTAGATTAAAAATTTTGTGTTTTGTTAGATGTGATCATGATGATGATGCCCTGCTAGATTATTAGATTTGTGTGCTAGCTAATGACATTTATATGTTCTACAAGTGCATATAATTAGATGATGGTAGTGAATTTTAATGTGTATCTTATATGACGTTTATGTTCATTATACGGGGGTAAAATCATGAATATGGGTTACACTTTTGGGCCAAATGTTACGATGAAATTTTGAGTTTTTCCTTTTTTATCGAATTTCACCCCTCAAATCTATATAAGAATTATGAATTTGGATTTGGAGTAAAAATATAATATGTGGAGAATTATGTTGCTTTCCTAATGATATATTTTGCAAAAAAATATTGTCATATAATCTCTCAATTTTCCATTAAATGTAATCTATTTCCTTGCCAATTTTCGCAAAACTTAAGAGGTATGTGTGTGTTTACGTAGCATAAATTAGTATAAAATGTGTAATTTTTAAAATATATATATATATATATATATATGAGCGTTGGCTTTCTTTGGGTTGATCTAGGTTTGATCTATATTGTGAACCAAAAAAACCCTCAATCACTACCCCTTTTGGTAATGACCTACAAGGAAATCACAATCTCACCCGAAGTGACTATGGAAGGATGCAGAACCAAGTTTTTGTGGCCTTGACTGATGATGCGATGTGGTATTTTCATGTTTTATTACTCTTAACATTCAAAAATAACTTTGTTGCATTCATTTAATCACTTAACAGGTCATATAAACCCATAAAACATCATTTTTCTATAATAACATATAATTGTAATAAAATATTACACTACAACAGATAAAAAACAAATATACACACAAAGAAACCAATTTTACCATGGTTCATTCCAATGTAGGACTATGACCACAAGAATTGTTGCCATTAATGATAATTCTTGTACAAAAAACAGTACTTGACCTACACACTCAGCTACAGGCTCATGCCTCTGCACACTCAAATGTGGAGACTCTGCTTAGCCACAAAAGCACAATTCATAATTATACAACCATAACGATATGATATGATATGATTCCCTTCTTATTACTTCACCCTATATATACTATTACATCAAGGGTACATCATTACAATACCATGGTCCATATACCATGGACTCCCTAATACAAGTAACTATGGTGAGAAAACCATTTATATTTTACAAAATTATAAGAGGAAGGGGCTTTACCCTATCCCGAAGCCCTTATAATGTATAGTATCTCCAAAACTACTTCATTGCACACTTTGCTTCACACTCCATTGCACACTCTATTGCGCATTTTGCTACACAAAATGAAGATTTTTAACAAAAAACTAGGCCAAACTAGGCTCCACCTAGTAAACCCTCAATCACTGGCCCTTTCGGCAATGACCTAGAAGCAGATCGCAGTCTCACCTGAAGTGACTATGGGAGGATGAAGAACTAGGTTTTTGCAGCCTTGAGGGATGATGTGATGTGGTATTTTTATGTTTTCTTACTCTTAACATTCATAAAATACTTCATCACATTCATTTAATCACTTAATATGTCATATAAACTCATAAAACATCATTGTGTTGTAATAACATGCAATTGTAATAAAATGGTACATATTAAAAGATAAAAAGAAAATATACACATAAAGACACCAAGTTTACTGTGGTTCATCCCAATGTGGGACTATGTCAACAGGAAATGTTTCTCATAGTAATAAACCTTATACAGCGAACAGTTCTTGACCTGTGCACTCAGTTCAAGGTCATGTGTGCACTCACCTACAGACTCATGCCTCTGTGCACTCAAATGCAGAGCCTTTCCTTCACCAAAAAACCACAAATCATAACGATACAACCATAATGATATGATATGATATGATTATCTTCTTATTACTTCACCTGATATATATTATTACATCAAGGATACATCATTACAATACCATGGTCCATATACCATGCACTCCCTAATACAAGAAACTATTGTCTAAAAACCATTGATTGTTTAAAAAATTACAAAAGGAAGGGGCTTCGCCCTATCTCTAAGCCCTTCTACTATGTGGTATCTCCAAAACTACTCTGCTACACACTCCACTTCGCACTCTGCTATGTGCTCCGCTTCACAAAATGCGAAGTTTTCACCAAAAACTAGGGCAAGTTGGGTTGTGCCAAATAAGCCCTCAATACTCACATGTGCCTTGCCATGAGTCACTCAGCTGCTTTGCCTCTAGTTTTTGTTGTGATTTTGTTGTATGCATTGTTGAACTGCTGCAAAATTTCTGCGACCTTCTTTTCTTCATTTCGCACCTCTTCTAATAGTTCTTCTATGACATGTTGTGTACCTTTCTGTACCATCATTTTCTCCCTCCATCAAAGCTCTTGAAGCTTCTCATCTAATATTTGGGATAGCTGAAGAGCCTTATCCTACCATGGTGGAGTTCTCTCCACCAAAACCTGCTCTTCCTTCTTCAATTCTTCTATCTTTTAATGTAGAGCCTTTCCATCAATGATCTTGGCGAGATTCTACAAGATCAATAAGGTATTAAAAGTTTCCCTAATCTCTTCCAACTATTTTTTCCTCTGTTCAATGTCTTCCTGTCATTTCTATACATTTGGATCTTCCTGTAATGAAGTCCAAAATTGTAAATTCTCATCTAAAATTTTTCCACAATCTGCCACTACTACGGAGATGTCGACCATCGCAGCGTTTAGGTCAGTCTCCCTCCAATCTCTCACTTCTTATGGCATGGTTGGTTGCAGCTTCATTTTAGGCTCACTAACCTACATTTCATACTTGAATTTCACTGTGTAAATTCTTTCCTTGCATCCTTTAATAGCAAGGTCAAGCATCGTGACCTTGTCCTCATAAATGAAATTTTCTATCTATTTTAACGTTAACTATCCCTTTTAACAGTCATACTTTTCCAGTGAACTTCGATGCATCCCATATCATAGTGAACATCCAATCTTACATTTCATCTCCTATGTACTTCAACATAACCCACACTATAGCGAAGTAACTTCCTACGTTGAAGCTCTTTGTAGCATAGTTTATAGTCCAGAGACCACTTTCAACTGTAGGTGACACTAAGACTTTTCTCCTTTCTTTCTTAGAGTGAGGTTGTAGGGAAAGGGTTGTCCCTATATAGCTTCAACCTACTGCCATTTACTCTTCCCTAAATTAATTGTCCATTTAACATTTATAATTGAACTACGCCTCCATCAGTGATATTGTTGATAATGTATGGGCCCAACCAATGCATCTTGAATTTTCCTAGAAATTTCAAAAACTTACTATCATAAAGGAGAACAAGGCCTTCTACCTAGAAATTCTTCTGCTTAATATGTATTTCATGCCAGGCCTTTTCTTTTTCTTTATGTACCTATTGATGAAATCATGCAATGAATCTATCTCCCTCAAAATAAATCAATTGTGCCATTCTTTCATTCATTTCTGAAATCTTTGTGGGGAATAGTTCTTGATATTCATGAATGAACTTTGTAGCTCTACTAATTTCTTCTTCATCCCAATAGTCTCCAATTGTTGTAAACTTGGTTTCCTTCTCAGATCCTATATTAACCTTCTCTGTCTTCAGTGGCTTCGTTATATCTGGTATCTCTAACTTAGGTCCATTTACTTAACGATATCCTTCCACCTCTGCTATGTTGATGTTGTGACAATCTTATTCTTCTTTTGTAGTAAGTTTATAGCATTCTATTACATTTTGTATTTTCATAGCCCAATCAAGTTTTTTCCATGTCAGTGGAGTTACATTCTCAAAGATCCTCTTCTTGACTGCCTAAAAGGCCAAATCTATATATCGACAATCATCCTCATGTTAATATGAAGCCATTAAACATGTCTGCCCAATTCACAGTACCATGTCAAAGCTCTGTTTCTTGGTACCAATTCTTAGGAATTTCCTCTAATGTATGAGTAAATCAATGTACCCATTCTTGTTGTGGAATCTCCTTCCATGTTGTAGTACATAATTGGATAAGCTCTCTAGAATTAGTTTGATCATCATACTTTATCTCCATCTCTATATTTATGTTAGAAATAATACTAAGAGTGGGGGTGAATCAGTATTATCAGACCAATAATTTTTCATTTCCCAAACAGATTTGTATATGCTACTTTAGTGAAGTGAACTAGCATGTACACGTTATTGTGATTAGTGAAACCAGCATATACCCAGAGAACTTGTGATTTAGTTAATATATCATGTGATGATCTATAACCAGTACATTCATAACATATTAAACAACATTAAAAATAGAATAAACCATCACACATAAGCAACACACATGAACACCAAGATTTAAGGTGGAAACCCAATGTGGGTGAAAACCACCTACTGTTGTCATCTCTGTCTTCTTTTAATAATAAGAAAATTTGTTTACAATCTTATACTGGTATAGACTCATACCAGTAAGCAGGCACCCACTTTCATAAGGCTACAACTTCTCTCATTTTCCAGCTTCTACTGGAAGGGACTTACAACCCCCTACCTCTTGTACTAGCCAATGTTTTTACTAGTAATTAGGCACCAACCTAGAAAAGGCTACAACCTTCTCTCTTCCTCCAGGGACCCTGTTTCATAAATTTTTAGACTAGATGCTCCTAGTACACAAAAATACACATGATGGCCTTAATTCATCAAATTTTCATATTGGACCCATCAGAAACTTTTAAACTCAAACTACACCAAACAACAATCAGTTAATCTAAACAATCAGATCACTGTCACCAGATCATTGTATTGAACCTAGAAACCTGCATCATCATTCAGAACCAGCTGCAACCTAAAAAATTATTCATCAGAATGTATATGCTACTTTATTGAACCCAACCTATGTATATATGCTACTTCCTTTAATCGAACATGCATAGACCTTCAAAATTATTGAAACATAAAACTTTTGAATCAAGTCTATACCAACCAAAAATATACTGAACATCTACTTTCAATTTACAGAGCCTTACAAAGGTAGTAGCAAGGATAACCCTTCTCACTTATACAATCAATCAATCAGATATAAAACTCCTTATCAATTCAGTTTTACATTCAGATCTAAGAAGACGTCATTGACAGACAACAATAACACAACAAATAGATCAACCATCTCTATGAAACATACTTTTTCTTTCGCATATGCTACTTGGAAGAGCTGAACCAACATGTATACGCAACTTCACCAAACAAATCCATCGTACATATCTACAAATATTAACTCATAACTTCGCTGCTATTCCAGACTTCAGACAAACCTAGATCATGGCATTCAAAGAATAAAAAAGGTGCACACAATTATATCTAGCCCAACCAATATCAAATCATTCAATGATAAGTCATTTCAGATCTCATGATCCTAATCCAACATTGAATTCAAGGTTCACAAAATATTTCAGATAAAATCACCATGATAGCCCCTGCAACATAAAATATACTTCAAATAGAAGTATTCTTTAGAAACCCTTTTCACTTGCACACGTTGGCCATATGATCTTCTCCTCCTTAAATAGTTTTAGGCCTTTCTCAATACCTCGGACCAAAACCAACTAGGACCCATGGTATTCTTGGTCAGGATCAAGTAGTCATTACTCCGCTCAATATTGTGGGCTAACACCATGGTATTGACCCCTGGTATTCTCTACTCTCGAAATCCCTTGATTTTCCAACCTGTACATGCTTTTCTTCTTGCGGGAGTGTGTTTATACGTATACGCACTTTTTGTTATGTGGACCTACGTGTATACATTGTTTTGACTAAGTGGAACTAAGTATACATCTTAAACTGCTTTTCACCATCCTTTACCTTCAACTTCTTCATTCTGATTGGTAGACTTTAGTTCCATCTTCTTGTTCTTTTGTATCAATGCCCTATTACATCTGAATGGATTTGTTACACTATGGGTTACCTTTAATCAAAACTAAACTGACTTGTGAATGAATTGCCATCAAGGAAAACACTTGTATCATAATGTCAACCATCTCTTCCTTTGGACTTGATGGCAACCATGCTAGTGTTGATTACTCCAGGCTATAGAAACTATTAGAGATATCAAGCAACACCAAAATACTCTACCCCTTTGACATCAAGGGCAAAGGGTGGACCAAGTTATTCTCCCCCTTTGAAATACATTATGTTGTACATGCTCGCCCTGAGTACATGCCGAGTCTGCAGAGATATGTTTCAAAAGAATAACATGACTCTATAACTCAACAAAGTGAGTATGACCTCCTTATAACCAATGACTCACACATACATCAATCACCCAACCAAGTGGGGATACACCATATTTGACTCATCCACCCAACCAAGTGGGGATATACCAATTGTTTATACATGATAGAAATAAAACAAATATTACATCATCCATCCCATGCAAAGTGGGGATAAAAATTACATCATTTGTCTAATACGACTCATTCAAATATAGAATATGAAAAAAGAAGTCGTATCACACCCTCTGACTTAAACAACAAATCATAGTTGAATTCAACAACCAAAATGCCAACAATGCAGAATGTGTGTGAAGGCTAATGCTCCCCTTGAACCCGTGCTACCTATGAGTTGTCAACAAGTCATGCATCAAGGTATCTTTGTCAGTCAGATAAAAATCAATGAACAAAGCATTTTGTCAGACTGTAATCATCAATATCAAACAAAGCACCCATTTCATAGTTTGACCCACTGTTTTTTTGTTAAAGAAACATATGCACTCTTTCAGCCATAGAAACATATACACGACTATACTCCATGAAACCTGCATATAATAACCTTCCTCTGAAAATTGGATTTAAGAGTAGGATGATGCAACAACTACTCTGAGATTTTGTTTGAGATATTCAAATGTTTCTCTCAGAAGTGGTTTATTGAATATATCAGAAAATTTTTCTTTGGAGGGAACATACTCCTATTTAACCATTTGTTCAAGCACTTGTTCTAGTAGAAAATGGTACTTAATGGGTATGTGCTTGGTCTTGGAGTGCATGACTGGATTTTTTGAAATACTGGTGGCACTTGTATTATCACATAGAATGGATATGGGTGCAGTACATGTGATTTGAATGTCTTTCAATGTTTGCATCATCCAAAGTAGTTGTGTGCAGCAAGATGCAGTAGCCACATATTCTACTTCAATTGTAGATAAGGCAATCGAACTTTGTTTCTTGCTAGACCATGACACTAACTGAGAACCCATATAGAATGCACCTCCACATGTGCTCTTTCGATCATCAACATTTCCTACCTAGTCTGCATTTGTATATGCATGAAGAGTAAAGTATTTATGTTTAGGATACCATAGTCCAAAGTCCTGAGTTCCTTGAAGATATTTGAAAATTATTTTGATTCCCTCGAGATGTGATTCCTTTGGATTTTATTGGAACCTTCCAACAATTCCCATTGCATGCATGATATCAAGTATGGTACCTGTTAGATAAAGAAAACTTCCAATCATAGATCTATAAGTTGATTGGTTTACTGCTAGTGATTCATCATTAGAACTGAGACTGCATCCTATTACCATTGGAGTACATGCTAGTTTAGAATCATCCATTCCATACTTCTTCAAGATCTACTTGAGATATTTGGTTTGCAAAATAAATATACCATCTTTGGTTTGTTGTAGTTGTGGACCAAGAAAATTACTAAGTTCACCAAGTAAGGACATTTCAAATTCTTCCTGCATTACTGAAGCAAAATTTTGACTCATGGATTCTTCATTCCTACCAAACATGTTATCATCAACATAAACAACAATAATTAGCAATTTACCATTTTCAACCTTTGTGTATAAATTGCTATCAGCAGAACCTTCTGTGAAACCTTGTTGTTGTAGATATTTGTCAAGGTGGTAATACCAAGCCCGTGGAGCCTGTTTCAGACCATAGAAGGCCTTTCTAAGCTTGCATATGGGTTTTACATCATTTCTAAGAATGAATCATTCTAGTTGTTCAATATAAACTTCTTCTTCTAAGCCTCCATTCAATAAAAGATGGTTCATAAAATTTTTATTTCGTTTTAAACAAAAAATATTTGTTTTTAAAATGGTTTTGAAAATGTTTTTCTTTTTTTCTTTTTTCTTTTT